>JAFVLL020001948.1:0-54349 GCA_021397915.2 Tor tambroides
TTTAATAAATTGATTTGAAATCCCTTTGACTACTGTACATTTTTGACAATACAGACATTAGTTATGTGGTGACTGCATCCATTTCAGATGTATAATAACTGTTTTCCCCAAAGACTTAAGTTATAGTAACTGGAAAGTATTGATAGTGAAACAGATGTATTGTTGTAGATCAGGGGTGCCCAGCCTGAACTCTGCAGGAAGGTAGATCTCCAGGACCAGGGTTGGGCACCCCTGTTGTAGATGAATAGTGCGGGCCCTGTGTGGGCCTAGTGAGGGCTTCCTGGGGGCTAAGTGAGGGCTGCCCGTGCAGGCCAGCGCTAAGGGGCCACTGTTTTGCCAATGAGCAAATTCTCAGGGGCCCTGCGCGGGCAGCCCGCTAGGGGCCCTTAGGCTAGCCCTAAGTGGACCCGTAAAGGGCCACCACAGGCCTGTTTGCAGGGCCATGAAGGATACTAAGGGTGGCAAATAGTCAAGATGAAGTCCACCTCTGACGGCCTCCCACTGCTAGGTACAAACCCCACCGTCCCCTTTCAGAACCCAATGTAAATTCTTTACATCTGAATTGGATGCTTCCCAGAAGGAAAATAGGATTGATTCCAAAAAATGAAAGGCAAGGGGTTTAAGGCAGCAGCAAGAGATTCTGCATTTTTAGAAGCAACTGATAAGATCCTCCATGTCACTAAAGGTCAAAGTTCAGCTGGTTAACATCAGCTGTCCCTGCTGGTACATTTCTCCAGGTGTTTTTCCTGTAGCTCAAACAGTAGAGAACAGCACTAGCAGCATCAAGGTCATGGGTTAGATTTCCAGAAAAATCAAGAACTGTTAAAATGTAAATGTGCACCTTGAATGCAATATAAGTTGCTTTAGATAAAAAAGCGCCTGCTTTTAATTCAAATGTAAATGTATATTAAAAACCTTCTTCAAGCAGAATCAGGCCCATGTGGAGCAGTACTGGGCATGCTTTGAATTCATTTCTAGTTTGTTACCACCGTCCCAAGTTGACATTTCTCTAAATGCGTGCATTTTAGATGCTTTTGGCAAAGCTCTGTGTAACCTTCACTCTTGTTGTTCATCCAAGCGTCAACCTACACTTAAGAACGAGAGCAAACATGACGGGGCAGCAATTTTCCCTGATGACTCCCAACTGCAAAAAGCTTAGTGTTTGTTTGATTCCTAGCTTCACTCCTCAGAGAGATCTGATGATTTAAATCTCCTTTTTTCACTCTCAGGGACATCTATTTGAAATTGAATTGAAGTGTTTGAAGTTGTGATTTGAATGTATATAGAAGGATCAGACGCTGAGCACACTCTTGTCTATTCGAGTTAGTCAGAAACAATTGATGAAAATCCCATCCTCATCCTGTGGATTGTGCTCAGCAAAGCAGTGGAAAGACAGGATTGTCAGAAACATGACAGTAGTGTGAGTGGATTTGGCAAGTGAAACATTCACAAAGCCTCTGTGCGTGTGCTGAAAATTAACTTATAATCAGAAGATTTAGCACACAGTTATGATACATAAACACAACAAGTACAGCATAGTATCATGTATTTGTCTGATATGTATCTGCTCATGCATCTACAAGCATTTTTGTGCTGATCTTAGGGAAAAAAAAAACATGAAAAATGCAAATACAAATCAACTCGATCTAGCAGCATTACACAATATCTTGAGAGCATCAGCTGTGCTTTTTCATGTGAAACCTCAGGGCAGCTGTCCAACCTATGAATAAAATCATTTTCTTATCATAATTGCATGAATACGTTAATAATAAAGGAAAACAAGCATGGTGCAACGCTATTATTTTGCATGCTACTAAATAAACAATGGAAAAATTGTTTTGCAACCAAGCTCAAAGTAATTAGCGTAAATGAAAATAATACCCACTGCTCCAAATCAATTGTTAAGGGTGTTTATATCAACTTTCCATTGCCGTGGGCAGTTACTTGTGTTGGTTTATTGCTTCTGTTCTGCTTTCATATTTGTTAACAGTTCTAGACTCAGCATGGAACACATTTGTTTTAATGCATACATGCTTATTATTTGTTTTCCCCCAAATTAAAATTTGATAGATAGATAGATTCAAATTCTGCAAAGCATCTTCTTTGCATTCCACTGGAGAAAGAAAGTCACACATTCGGAACGCCATGTGAGTGAGTGAATAAAACATTTTCATTTTGAGTGAACAATCCTCTTAATAGTGACATTTTTTAAAAGAACTGTCCTCTTAATTTCTAACAACTCGTGCAATTTTGTCTCATTCTCATCATCAGTGAGAGGTTCAGCATATCTTGAGTGGAATTGCACTGGGATTTGAGAGTCCATAGCGGCATCATCAGGATAAGGCAAGGCATCATTTTTACTGCTAAAGAGTCATTTGAATGTGAACCATCCTAAATGACTTATTAAAGTGCCTGCCTCTCTCGCTTCCCTTCCTTTTTGTCACACTCTCACTCTCTCTCTTAAAATTCATGCCTTGTATGCTCAGCTGCACTCATGACAACAATGCATCAATCACTGGCAGTTGTAATTAAAAACATAATCATAATTTTCTGGATGGGTTCCTGAGTAGCAGTCGAATTTCGATGTTCAAACCCAAACATTCCAATATTATGAGTTTACTGTATATGGAATATATAGAATATATATGGAAAAGCTATATATCTAAATTAAATCTGTGTTATTGATAATTAACTGCATTTCATTCTAAATAGAAAATTCTACTCAACAGTTCTCATGGCAGGTTTGTAATGCACTCGGATATCTGCTTACACTCAATAGAAGCACACAAGCTGTAGCACAGAAAATCAATTACCAGGAATCAGCAGTGAAAAGGATAGCAGCTCACAGCTGTCTAAAATGCTAAAGAGTAGGGCTGAGAAGTGAATGGTGTAGCAGGCCAAAACACAAATGGAACTAGAAAAGAAAGGAACAAAGGAAAGAGGAGTAAAAACTTCTGGCAGTTTTCCAGGTCCATCTTCAGCATGTCAGCAAGATCAGACTTTGTAAATATACACAGATGATATCATGGGAAAGGGCAGAAGTATTATTGATTTTTCTCTTCATGGAAGTTTATGAGACTTGATGTTTGCACCTACGCTAAACTACACTAAGGCTGTAATCCTATCTCACAGAAAAAGCATGAAAAGCCTTGCATGCATAATTTTAACTTTAATAACTCCCATGCACACTGCAAAAAGCAATATGTCATTGTTATAATTGAACTTTAACTCTACTCTGGTGTTCAGTTAATGAAAGACACTCACGAGGGACAGTCATGTTGATGAAGAGAATGGAACTGACCGCTAATTAGTGTGTCACAAGATTTTAAAAAAGGGCTATTTCAAACTATGCTACCAAAGGAGTAATTATTGGTGTTTTTTCCAGGCAGTTCCACAAATACAATTTCATAGATTCAAAGAGAATGAATGACAGAAAGAAAAAGACATAACAAGAAAACTCATATATATATATATATATATATATATATATATATATACAGAGAGAGAGAGAAAGACATTGTTTGGCAAATTTTCACAAGCAAAATGCAGTCATTTTAATAGGAATCGTTGTGTGATTGGAAAAAAGATTTCCCCACGCAGTTTTCACCAACAGAAAGCTGCTTGGTTTGAATTGAAGGTGATTGAAAGTAAGCTGTGCATCATATATTGCTACACTATTCACACTATAGTAATTCACTAATTCACACAATTTTTCACATAACACTCTCAAAAATAAATGTTCTTATTTGGAATCAATGGTTCCATGGAGAACCTTTAACATCCAACCTTTCCATTCCCCAAAAGGTTCTTTATAGTGAAAAGTGCAAAAAACAATGGTTCTTTTTGCTTTAATGACAGCAGCACTCAAGCTACATGAACTCCACAAGTTTGTGTAAAAACTGGATGATAATGTTCTCCACAATCATTTGAGATGATCCAAAGAGCATCTTGTGCTTAAATGAAGAACAACTGATTGTTTGTACAGAGGAGTTCACGTGTTCAGTGTCACAAATGTGCTTATTTTATTGCCTCAAAATGAAGAAGAATTTGAAATATCTCGTCATAATGTTTCTTTGTTTCCACTTTTTTAAATTCTTAAACTTTCTGTTTTCCCTCAGGTTTATTTGATTTTAAAGATTTTCAATGTGTTCTCAGATGTGTAGTTCCCACTATGTATGGAAGATTCATGGTCATGCTGTCTTTTTTTTTTTTTTTTACTTGAAAATGCTTGCCAGCATTCTAATGCATCTCTCTAATAAAGAATAAAAGCTATAGGGTCAGAAACAATCGTTCCAGTGTGCATGGAGCCTGGTCCAAGTACCGCACATCCATATGTGTACTAAATTATTATGTCAGGAATCCATCATAATAATTCCTTCCAGGAAGACAGGTTTTTATGTCTGCAGTATTGAATGAATTGGAATTCCTGTGGGCATTGTTAAGTTTATGGCCGGAACGAGTGCTGGATTATGACCAGACTTGAAATTTTTTTTTACAGATGAATATGCACTTATACAAACATAAAGTATAAATATAACAATGGCAAGATGCATTTAAAAAATGCTGCAAACACACAGTATCACAACCGTGACAACAGAAGGTCACCTGTATGTGAGAATGTGCCTGCATTTTATTTCATTGCTTATTTTGCAGTTCTCTGTTGGCCTTGAGAGCTTGGGCAGACGTTTGAGACACATTTTTGTATTGAATTATTCTCAAACATAAAAACGTTCAAACTGAACTGACATGCAGTCTTAAAAGTGACAAAGGGCTGACGGATCAATGAAACTGATTAACTTACAGACTCCAGCACAGACACATTGAAAACCATCTCAATGTTATTAAAGCAAAAAAAGTTCACGCGTTTGGGTTGAGGAATATTTATGCAAGATTGCCATCTAGTGTTCATAGCAGGAAATAGACAGCAGCATCTAAACCGGACACGATGTAAGGCCTACTTAAGAATACAGATGCTTAATGAAGCTTATCCATAAAGTCTCATTTTCATTTTGCCGTTAGTGTTTAACTCTCCTAAATATAGAAAAGCAAAGATGTATCATTCATAAGCTATGACTAAGCCAATTCAGATAAAGGTACCTGCTATTCAAACAGGCAATGAAGTGTAAAAACTGCTTTAGATCTGTGGGATTATCCCATCATTTCATTAGGATTACAGACCAGTATGAGAGCAAATTGCTTGCAATTCCAAAGACCGGCTGAGTAAAGATACGCATATAATGAGATTGAGGATTCTTGTTCCTCTGAGGCTCAGTTCTCTCTTTTCTATTTTCTTCCACTATGTTTGAATCTCTATAGTGAAACTATCTAAGAGGAGCACTCTTGTAAAATTATGATTTCCTTTAGTAATTGACTTTAGAGATTGACTATGAAATGGGGTCACGTAACACTCGGGGCTTGTTTCGCTTTGCAGAAACACTCAATTAGAGCAGCATAGTGTCCCTTATGTAACAGGATCATTGTTAAAGTCTAACTCAGTGTACAAAACTCACACTCATCAAGGTAACCTTTTTTCTTACTGAATTTTATGTATCACGGTTAGACTGAGATCAGTTTTAATATCATTGAGATAACATTGTATTTTTTATTGAAATTTGAAACCTGTTTTTATTTTTATATTTTCAATGTAATTTTATTTAAATTTGTTGCATGTTTTTGTCATTTTTAGTAGGTTTTTATTATGTACATATAGTTTTATTAATTTTTCAGTTTTCGTTTTTATCAGTTTATTACATCAGAAATAAAAAGTTTTTTTTTAATTTCCAAAATTTTTTTAAAATACTTTCAGTTCGTTGCATATATTCTCGTAATATATATATATATATATATATATATATATATATATATATATATATATATATATGTATGTATGTATGTATAAGATTAATTGCTTAACCAACCTAAAAGTATAAACAAGTTTCAACTAAGAAGCAAAGACAAGCTTTTCTAGAATTAAGCAGTGGTCAGGGATCCGTGCACAAGAAAATTCAAAACCAGAAAAAACTATGCTTTGATGTTAGTTAATAAATTTCATAACATGGGGGATACATTTATTTTTGAGTGAATTATTTATTTAGGTATTTTTTGCCAAAAATGTTATTATTCCTTGTTTATCACATGCATGATATATTATTTTTCCCCTGAAGGACACCAAAGAATGCAATTAAACTGCTTCAGGAGGAGTATTTCACTGTGAATCTTATTAGTAATGGCTGATTATTAATGTTCCAAGCCAAAGGATAATGTGAAGTTTAATGCAGCATGTTTAATGAAAATATGTGTTTGCGTTAATGAAGGGATTTCAGGCTGTGCCCTGTGTTAATGGTTATATCAGTTAGTATCCCAGCTTCTATCTATCAGGGGCTTGTTTCAGGTGCATTTACAGATGGAAGAGTTTCACACCTTTTTAGGAAATAACACAGCAAGAATGTAGAATGAGTGAATTTGTTCTTAACAATGGAGATGTCACACCTGATTACCATATTAAAAGGTCTCTTTTTGTCTGTTCCCTTTAATTGCAAGCACATTTCCGCCCAAACTTTTCAATCTGATTACCATATTGCTAATAAATTTAAATAATTTGGCTTTTGTTCATATGACTCATGGATCTCATGTAAGATGTTCTTTAGTGAAACCCTGGTGGGATTAATGGCTAATGCTGTTTTGATTGTCTACTAATGTAAATATTTTTAGCAGCGTATACTTATTGGCATTTCTTTCAGCTTTGTGCTTTGGCTCACACTGAAATATAGTCTAGTTCTTATTGTCCTAAGAAACTACTCCCATCTTGGACCAAAATTATTATTTTTTATTTATGTCTGTGTATGATTGAACCGAATTAGCTAGCCTAATTGAATACTGATGAAGTAGGCTAGGCTATCACACAACTTGAGTGATAGGCCTTGACTGGATAAATGTGAGTCAGATTTGAAGAAGCAAAGATGAAACATTTAAATAGTTACTTTTATTTTTAAAAAATAGTTATATAATTACTTTTATAAAAACAATTTTACAAAAATAAAAATTTACTTTAGCCTATTTGTTTACTGGTAAAGCGGCGCTAACGACAAACAAATGATGACTATCATTTGCAAGTTGTACAGAAAATATACTAGCCTAGTAATTCTAAAGTTGTTACAACTGGTTTTATATCTATTGAGGTGGCCTCCAACCGAAGGCATTGTTTTTCCCCACTTCGCCACTTCCTCTATACGCATGCGCGGTGTCGCTCATTGTGTTCGCAAAGATGGCGTTGAGTAAAACATTTGGACAAAAACCAATAAAATTTCAACTCGAGCAAGATGGGGATTTTTACATGATAGGTTCAGAGGTACGTTTTCTGTCTCGCAGAGAATTACGTGTATGTTTATATCTGATATGCGTTAATATAGCCTTCATATTAACACTAAAACATCATCTTCGACATCTCTTTGTTGGTTGTTGCCTGTTAAAGATGCTGTTATCTCCATATCGACGTAATAAATGAATGATTAATTGATCGATAGAGCTTGCAAGCATCATCTTTCCTCTGTAACGTGAAGCACTGATCTATAAAAGTCAAATTTAAAGTGCGATTTTATGTTCGAGCCAAACAAGTTGGTAGATAACGTTTTATAGTTATAGCAGTTTGACATTTAAATGTACCATTAACACAATTAAATGATTAGTTCACCCAGAAAATACAATTTATGTCATTGTTTAACCGTCCTCGTATTGTTCCAAGCAGTTATGATATTGTTTCTTCCATTGTAACAAAAGGAGATGTTGGGGACTGACAGCCTCAGTCTCCATCCGCTTTCACTGCATCTGGTTTCACAGTGAAAGTGAATGGTGACCGAGATCGTTATGTCTAACATCTCCATTTGTGTTCCACAGAAAAAAAGAAAATTCATACTAGTTTTGAATACATGATGTGAGGAAATGATTTAAAAACTCTTTTGATTTAAACATTAGGCACCACAGGTGAACTGTAAAAATTTTAAGTTGATATCACCATAATTTCCTGGTTGATTAATCACAGTATATTAAGACATTAAGCCTTTTTTTTTTTTTTTTGTATTACAAGTTTTCTGAAATGTTATGTTTAAATGTGCAAATGGTGCATTATCTGATTAAATATGCACTAATTTGCGTACATTTCCAAAACAGAAATATGAACTTTGGATATGGCCAGGTACAAAAGTTTCATTTTGTTGTCACATTAGACATTAATGGTTTTTACATGGGGATTTTTGATGTCTCTTTTTATCATGCCATGAATCAGAAAAAAAAACAAACAAACATGTTTTGAGGAATAACATAGTAATCCAGTTAAATAAAACATGAACAAACCTCTCTGTAAAAACCTCCAGAATATCAACAGGAATAAAACTGTAAAGTTTGCTGTATGTAAGTGCCATTGATGTAAGGATTTGTGACTTAATGCAGGGGGAAAAAACTCATCTTGAGAAATCTCCCTTTAGAGATATGTATTGAAATTAATGCAAATAGATACATTCAAATACATGAAGTGTATTTTGAATGTTTTCTTTCCACTAGTCTGAAAAAGGGCATATTTTTAACTAAACTAAAAAAAGCCCAAAATATCAAAAATGTGAAGTGAATAGAGAAAAAGGAAAGGTTGGCTTACTATCTACTATCACTATCTTGCCTTAAAGATTTTTTTCTTTGCTTAATCTTGCTCTTCAGGTTGGAAACTACCTGCGTATGTTCAGAGGCTCTCTGTATAAGCGGTACCCATCACTATGGAGACGTCTCGCATCCGTGGAGGAGAGAAAGAAAATTGTAGCATCATCACACGGTAAGTGATTCCTTTCCCATTAAATGGTCTTAAATGGTCTAGAAAGCACCCGTAAACAGCAGCTACCTCATAGTATAGTCCTGCTTCTGGACAGCAGTTTGTGCAGTGTTCTTTTTGTGTTAGATCATTGTTACACAACTTTAGCCACCAGTGTGACCCTGCTGAAGGCATCTGAATGTGAGGAGATCTTCGAGGGGAATGATGAGAAGTACAAAGCGGTGTCCATCAGCACAGAACCTCCGGCATACCTCAGGTAAGGAGACTGATGGTTTCCGTTGATGTGATATATAAGTCTAAATGCAAAACAAGAAAGTAATAAAAAAAATAATGAATACAGCATCATGGTTGTTTTTGTTACTTATATGGACACTTCCAGGCAGTTTTTTTGAATGGAAAATGGCATTTTTATAGAAGTTTTTGAGCAGTGTATTCAATATAAGTTTTTTAGATAAAGATCATTTGTTTTTAAATATTTTTGAGTGAATTGTATTTTTTCATTGCAGTTGTTCTTTTGGAATTTGTTGTTGTAACTCTGTGTCTGAACTTAGGGAGCAAAAGGCGAAGAGGAACAGTCAATGGGTGCCCACCCTTCCCAACAGCTCCCACCACCTGGACGCAGTGCCTTGTTCCACCACTATCAACAGAAACCGAATGGGACGTGACAAGAAAAGGACCTTTCCATTATGGTGAGATGAGTGATGAAAGTTTGACAAGTTCTCCCTGTTTATTCTCATCCATGTCTGTTAGCTTTAAAAACATACACTGCCATTCAAAAGTTTGGGGTCTGTAGGATTTAGTACTTTTATTCAGAGAGGCCACGTTAAATTGATCAAAATTTGTATTTTACATTGATGCTGTGTATTAATATTAAGCTGCACAACTGTTTTCAACAGAATAAGAAATAATAAGAAGAAATGTTTCTTGAGCACCAAATCAGCATGTTAAAATGATTTCTGAATGATCATGTGAGACCGAAGACTGAAATATTGGCTGCTGAAAATTAAGCTTTGGCATGACAAGAATAAATTACATTTTAAATTTTATATTTACTGTTCTACTTCTAATAATATTTAACAATATTGCTGTTTTTACTGTATTTTGATCAAATAAATGCAGCCTTCTGGTGATCATAAGAGCCTTGTTTTAAAAAGTCTTACTACAAAGTCTTGATTGGTAATTTAATCTAATGTTGACAAAATTAAGTTTTAACAGTTTTTACATTCTTTCTCTTCTGAGAAAACATCGTAAAATTATTTATGGCATAATTTTGTCTGATTTTTGTCTGCTACTAGAATGAAAATGCCCCTCTTCTGCCTGTGTATGAAATATTTCAGTAGGAAAGAAAATGAGCTCATCAAGCTCATTTGACGGGTCTTTAAACATTTCTTGGGTTAGGCCTGTCAGCAATCATCAGTATGTTACTCAATCTAGATGTAATTAAGAAATGTAAAACTCTGGGTAAACATTTAGGCCACGGTTGATTGTTATCGGGGTAATATCAAACCAGAGGATGTTTATTAAGGAACAAAACCACATTTCCGCTACATACTTCCCATGACTGGGTTGTTTTGGGTCAGCAGATGAAGCAATAGTCCAAAAAACTCACTTTTTTTTTTTTCCAAGTTATGTTTATCGCTGACAGAATCTTTTTCTGATTATGTTATTAAAAGCAAATACTCTTGATGGGCTCACTTTTCTCTGGACACGCTGAAGTTCCTTCTTCCTGGCCTCCCACATAAGAAGATAACCTGATGCTCAGAAAGTCCCCATTTCAAGACAAACAAAAATTAGCCAGATGCATTTGTGGTTTTAGGTCCTCAACTGACCCTACATCATCTTATGCCGAGTGGACGCCCTCCTGGGATATTTAGCTGAATGTAATGCTCCTTGCAATACTGTTAACATTCCCTTCTCAAAGCTTTGGTAAATGTCAGTGATTGGCTTTAATGAGACAGTTCGGACCAGAATGCCACCAACCAGCTGTTGGTTTCAAGCACTGCTCCAGTGTGTTCAAAACAACTTCGTTCTGCTGTCATTACTTACAAGAGAAGCATTTTAAATTCCTCACAATCACATATGTAGGTTGTTAAATATCGGGGCATTTGTTGTGTCAGAAAAGGGCAGGACATGAAGGAAAAATGTAGGCTGTTGTTCAGAATGTGCAGTTTGATACCACATGTTGCGCACATGGTGCTAATTAACGTTAGAGTGCGTTTATGGGTCTCTGCTTTTCTTCAATGCATAGTTTCGATGACCACGACCCTGCAGTCATCCACGAAAATGCTTCCCAGGCAGAGGTCCTAGTGCCTATCCGCCTGGACATGGAGATTGATGGGCAGAAGCTCAGAGATGCCTTTACCTGGAACATGAACGGTAAAAATTTTTTAGAAAATCTGTTGTTCACTAAAGGTATTTCAGAAAACTCCAGACATTGTAAGAAATCTCACGTAATGCATAAGAAAAGCAAAGACATACAAGACTCATTTAAGCACAGAAGTGTTACACTCTCTGCTTTTGCATCTCCAGAGAAACTTATGACTCCAGAGATGTTTGCTGAGATCCTGTGTGATGACCTAGACTTGAATCCTCTTACCTTCGTCCCTGCCATCGCCTCAGCCATTAGACAGCAGATCGAGTCTTACCCTACTGACAGCATTCTGGATGAGCAGACGGACCAGAGAGTCATCATTAAGGTGTGTTTTAATTAGGGTTGCACCGAATGTTCGGCAACTGAAATTATTCGACCGAAAATAGAAAAAAAAGCTCTTTCGGTGTTTGGCCGATTAAGCAAAAGGATGCAAAAGAAAGATGCAAAAATTATATTACAAGTGCAGACAGTGAGAGACTGTTTAGCACTGCGTTGCATGCCTTCGATGAGAAGAGGAAAGGTGGTTGTTGTTGGTTACTGTATGATGATTGAAATTGCGAAATGGCCCTAAACAATTAGTAAATAAACTGCAGAAGGTTGTTTTCTAATTTAAATGAATTGCATGTATTCTGACAGCACTGCACAAGCTTGCGGCGTTATCTGCTTGTTTGCTAGGGTTCAAAGTCCAAAGCGTGAGGAAAATCTGCGCTGAAACAGTGTTACTCGTCAGTTGTTCTTCCTGCAGGTTTCCGCCAATATAAAACCTGAGAAAAAGCAAGAACTCCATCAACATTCATAAATGTTAGTATTTTAATTTTACTGTTGTTCTGTAAAATAAAATAAAAAGTAAGACAATAATAATGATAATAATAATTACAACAGCTCTATTAATACATTTATTATAATATTCACACATAGTGTTAAAATTGGGATCTGTTATATTTTCTAATGTTTTAAAAGAAGTCTCTTCTGCTCACCAAGGCTAAATTTATTTGTACAGCAAAAAATACATGCCTGATCCAAGAAGGGGGTCTCAGAAATGGCCAAAAATATTATTTTACTAACTTATTAATTTTAAGTAAATTGTGCTTTTTTGCACAATGTCTGCTAGAATGGTAAAAAATGATCAGTGTTAAATAAATATTTTTAAATTGTTATTTTGTAAATGATTTTTTCCTTTGAAAAGCAAGACAAAACAGTAAAAAGTGCATTTTGGCTATTTAATTTATGCAATGGTGAAAAAAACTGGCAAAATACATGGGGCAAAAAATGTGAAAAATCGTGTTCAGTATTCGGCCTTCAGCCCAGTGTTTTTTTTTTTTTTGGTTTGTTTGTTTGTTTTTTCGGTTCCGTCTTCGGCCAAGAATTTTCATTTCACTGCTTCCCTAGTTTTAATGGTATCCAAAAGCAAAGAAGGGTTGATTTTGATCATTTTGGACTGATTTACATGTACTTACTTAGCTTGACTTTTCATGTCAAGCGCTGGTTAATGTGCGTCTTGAAAATGGTCTTATGTTGAAAACAGGCCAATCAATAAGGCATGTGGTTAATTCAGTTGCTGGCCTGCATTGTGCTTTCAGCTAAACATTCACGTGGGGAACATCTCTCTGGTGGACCAGTTCGAATGGGACATGTCAGAGAAGGAGAACTCGCCAGAAACTTTCGCTTTGAAGCTCTGCTCTGAGCTGGGCCTCGGAGGAGAGTTTGTCACCACCATCGCCTACAGCATCCGCGGACAGCTCAGCTGGCACCAGAGGACGTATGCCTTCAGGTGGGCAAAACGCATGCACTTCCAATAATGGCACTTCCAGTGGGATATTGCTCAAACATCAGATTGAGTCCAAGTTTGGGTTTCTCACTTTTGCATTCTCATATACACAAGCACAAAAAGCTATGTTTTTGTGAATCTGGTTCACAGTATGTGCAAAACTTTTGATAGAAAATCCATGTGCCTTGGGCTTTTAGTTACATGATGCTCTAACAGTCCATTTTAATGCAGTAGTCCATAATTAAAGCAGTTGCGTGGTTTTTGATGTAAAAGCATGGATTCCCTGTGGAGTCATTTTAGGACAGTTTCTTGTTTTCAAATTCACTGCTTGCAATGATTTATACGTGCTGACATGATCTCCAAACTCATTTATAAACAGTACGGTGGGCGTAAAGGAAGACTTGCTGTGGTTTTGTCTCTTTGTGGCTTACTGTTGAGACATGATTTGTTCTTTAGTATTTATAATATACCACCACCTCACTGTCACAAGCAGGGAATGAATAAGTTCCCAAGCCTGTAATATTGACTTGGAATTTACCCAATAATCAGTGGGTATTTTGTAAACAGACTAAATCTCCTCAGACCAGAAGAATTGAAAAAAATATGAAACTATACATTCCTTTACAATGATCCAACTTTTTGAGTGTAGGCTGAATTTTTTCCGCTTGCCACAAAAACTTGCTAACGAGTTCGTTAGATGCTTATGGGTTAGGTATTCAGGATGGATTTCTAATCACTGTCAAGCTAAGAACTACTAAGATAAACCCATAACAGCAATAAACAAGTGGTGCGAAAAGTGATATGGAGTTTTCAGTTGCTGATAAAAATGGTTATGGAAGGGAACAGAGGTTCATATTTATTAAAACATTTTTGAAAGTAGTAGGAATAATAATATTTGAGATGTCTTTAAAAAACTTCAAAAGATCTTACTGACTCGACCCCATATTTTTGAACTGTAGAGTATGTCTTATATGTATATGTTGGTGTTCTTGCATGTGATATTTATGTTGATATCTGTGTTTGTTTGTGCTGTACTTGTTTTGTTTGTCCTGTATCTATATCCTGTGTGTCTGTAGAGATGTCAGATGGCTGATTCCATTTAAATGACTGATTTACTGTGTTCTAAGGTCTTATCAAGTGGAGTTTCCATTACTGTTTATTATGTGGTCATAAATACACACACAAATACACACGGCATGTTTTGTTTACGCCACTAAATTGAGACCATCTTAATGCTGTCTGGCCCATACACTGATTCTTTACAATCTCATTTATCTGTCTGACAGAACGCAGACAACCGTTCAAGCATTGTGACTTCTCTTTATTGGGCCTTTAAGTAGTTTTATGTGTCTTTCCTCAGTTGGTTATAAAATAACTAAAAATCTACACAGTTATTTTTTCTCCCTGCAGTACAGTCCACATGGATTTTCTTTTCCTCTATAGTGTTTCATAATTCAGTTGCTTTTCTCTTGCATGGCTCGCAACCCTGCTTTTGCCTTTTAAGGGTCGGGATTTGTGGGGAATAACCAGTTAGCATTACATTGTCAGTAGATCATAGGTGAAAATGCACATTATTTGCTTTGTGGTTCACTTAGAACTGTTAAAATGCTACAAGATCAAGTTTTTGTTTCATTCTTTGTGATTAACGTCATTGTTGCTTGTTTTTGCTTTGGCATAACCTTCTAATGGTTTGCTTCTCCCACTGTCTGTTCCAATAGGTCTGATTTCAGGTCAATATACTTCAAAATTTCTTGATCTTCTCTCCCTCTTACCCCCACGTTTCATTTCCTGGGAAGCTGAGTACTTTCATCTTTTCTTATTTTTTTATATCTTTGCAGGACATGTGCCTGTATATAGACATGTTGCTAATGTATAATGCAGTTTTTTTTCTTTCTAGAAATGTCAGAAATAGCATAAACCTAGTGATACCAGAACAGATAGTGGTTTGGTGACTGTTCTGTTTGAACCCTGCATGTGCTGCCACAGCATGGCTTTGATTTTTGTATGATGGTTAGAAGTAAATCATATTAATATAGAAATAGTTTTTCTTAACAAATCACCTTTGTGCCTCAGTGGTCATCAGTGAAGCATCATTGGGATTCCATGATGTTTAATTTATGCTGTCCATTTCTGACTCCATATGGCTCATTTCCTGTAGTGAGAACCCATTACCAACAGTGGAGATTGCCATTCGGAACACAGGTGAAGCCGATCAGTGGTGCCCTCTGCTGGAGACCCTAACAGATGCAGAGATGGAGAAGAAAATCAGAGATCAGGACAGAAACACAAGGTGAGAAAGATGCTTAAATTATTTTTATTTTATTTTTTTATATTATATTTTATTTTAAATATTTTCATGCAGTTGGTACGTTTATATTTCATTCCCTGTTTCTTGGCATTAATAATATTTCTAATTAATTAATATGTATTACCATTAGTATTACACATGAATACTACTGTTTTTTTTTTTTTTTACTTCACAGGCGTATGCGACGACTTGCCAACACCGCCCCTGCCTGGTAAAGACAGGACGTTATTGATGCTGCCACTCAATAAGCTCACAGTCTCTCGAAGGGCCTCAGGGTTGCTGGAGGCCTTTGCACAGATCCACACAGCACTAGATAACATTCCTCCAGCCTTCTGACCTCCTCAACCCATACAGCATTACACACTTTCTTAATACCAGGCCTTTAAACTCTGATCTGGCATCAGCCAGGCTTTACAGTGCCCACGGGGGCTGTTCGATTGTCTTATTAGAATGCCTGTCATTGCCGTTTCTCTGGTCTCCAGTTATAGAGACATCTGTATAGTCTGGTTGTAAGAAAAGGATGTTGAGAACGTTTGATTGAGTATTGTGTTTTTCGTTAAAGGTGCTAATGCGAACTATGAACTTGACCTGCTTTTTTAAAATAAAGACAATGGTAAATTGTATGCCTGTGATTCTCTGTTTTCATATGACTGTTGTTGTTGTTTCTCAGCCCAGAGATATTGCACACTGAGTCATGTAAATTCCTTGCTTAAAAGCTGTGGGAAGTTGGAACTACAAATTTAAATTGGTTTATTCTTGTATGCTTAAAAATAACAATGTTTTTCAGAAATCATTTATGTTTGAATGTTCTTTGCGGTCTCATTCTGTGCATTAGCTCATCAGCTGGGTCTAAAATCTGTTCTCCTAACCACATACGTCATGCACAATGGACCGCTTACTTCAGTTTCCAGAGCATTCTTTTGAAATGTGGGATGATGTGTCTTTAATGTGTATGGAAACTGGAAGCAGTTCAGTCAAAACCCAGAAAGCCCTCATTAACCGATGCCTGTGATAGATTATGCATTCCCATAATCCTGTGCCAATGTATCACAGCACATGTAATTGGTGGTTCTATAAAAAGTAACGGAAATACAGTAGAGTTCCAATCCCCTTGACATTTGTACTGACATTCTATTGTTCGCAAGGACATCCTGGGACTCCTATAGCAGTACGTGATGAAAGAAGTTTGGCTTGATAAACTTTTCAAACATACAATACTTTTTATTCTATTTATTCTTTGTTCACTGCATATATGTTAGCTATAAATATAAATAGATGCATATGGATCATACATCCCTAGAACTCTGGAAAGCCATATTGTTTTCAAGTTTTCTTACCCTTATAAGAATGTGTTTCTTTCATGCACTTAACCTGTTAACTGTCGGTTCCACTTTTTGAGTATAGGCCTGAAAATGACATTTCCAACTTAAATTGTTATAAATTTTGAATGCTTTGGAGCAGAGACTTAAGGTTGGTCTCTTTTTAAAGAAGACACTTGGCAGATTATTGTAGAGGTGAAAAAAGTTATAAAAAGTATATTACAAAAAAGTTATGGAAGTTTTAGTTTATAGAAATATAAAATGTAAAAATTAAAATATTTATATTTTATATAAAATATATATTTTACAAAACATGTTTTACTCGAAAACTGCTAGAAAATCAAAACCAAAAATCTGAAGAAGTTGTGTTCCAAATTTGAGGTTGATATCTCAAAAAATGAGCTTTCAGTGAAATTTTGTTTGGGCGTAGTACCAAGCTTTTCCACTAGATGACCATCAAACCCCATTAGTAACCATATAAGGGCAGCTACATTTCCATTTATGGTTTGAGTGATCTGAAACATGTTTTTCCTTACTTTTCTCAATATTTATGACATAGACATCACATTCAGAAGTATTAAGGGTAGTATGGCAGTATTTGATTTCAATTCAACCTCTAAAAAACATGCAACAAGAACCCTGGACGTACGTTATAGTTCATGCTGCATCAAAAATTGAGAACCTATTGTTTTTTTCTTTATATTCGAAACACTTTTAGACCTTTTTTTTCTCAAAAAATAGAATGAATGTTATCTTTTGAACACTTGACATGAACATGAATGGAGATTTTTGCTGATTTTTCATGATTTTATATATGTATCACTATTTCAAAGTAAAGGTCAGAACTCGCTCTCTGAGTCTGATGAGTACTCTTCTTACAAATTAATAAATTACGGTTGCTCTGTAAAATATTTCAAAAATCAGTCACCAAATATGAAAACTAGAGTCTTTAAGCTTTCAAACGATATATAGTTTGTCAAGATTGCTTTAGGTTCAGACTAAGATATAACTGTTTAAAACATGTAATGGCAAGTGGGCCCACCGGTGGGCCCGTGACAGTTAACAGGTTAACCACTAAAGCCAAAATACAAAAATCCTTTTGACAGCATTGGATAAAGTACAAAAAGGGAACACTATTATAATAGGCTACTGAAGTAACTTACTAGGGCTTGGAAACCACAAAGAAAAGGATTACACAGCTTCTCTGCATTAGTCACGCTTAACAGTTCACTGAAAGTTCTATCAGTAAACAAACTAACGTTAATAAAAATGCGCGGCGCAAGTAAACTCAACTGGCTGAAAGAAATGTTATTTTTCTGTTATGTGCGTTGCCGCTTTGACAGTTATCAAATTGGAAGTTTAAAGCCAAGATGACAGAAGCCGAAACTAACTTACTTCGAGGAAGCTACCCAAAGTTTCAAACGCAAGTAAGCAAACGAACTCCCTAATTGCACAGCTGTGCGAAGGTGAAGTTTTGAGTGGCGCGAAAAATAGCATAATGCGGTTTTAAACCCTGAGGTAATTATTCTGTTTGAGACGTTACTTAGTATTGGAATGAGAACGTGAAATATCGTTTACATATTACCACATTTGCCAAACGAAAATACAACACAGTTAATGTGAATTAATGACGAAAAGCTATAATTTGCTTGATTTTTATACATCTCAACAGCTTATTTTTTATGTTATGTAGGCTATACTTCATCAAGATAAAATTTATATTCAACATGCGAGACAGCAATTCCCTGCACCCTTCACTTCAAGTGCCTTTCAGAGTGAGTGGCACAGTGGTGGAATTTTAAACGGAATTTGCCCAGAAAGAGCCAGAAATCTAACTTTTGAACACCTGTGATCTGTTATTCAATCTACAGTACTGTGGATGTATCTACAGTGCCTTGTGAAAGTATTCATACCCCTTCATTTTTTTCACGTTTTATGTTGCTGCCTTATGTAAAACTTCTTTAAATTACTTCTTTTTTCCCCCCACATCAATCTACACTCCATCCATACACCGTAATGACAAAGCAAAAACAGAATTGTCACAACTTCGTAAATTTATTAAAAATAAAAAAACTGAAATAAGTATTCATACCCTTAACTCAGTACTTAGCTGAAGCACCTTTACAGCCTCAAGTCTTTTTGCGTATGATGCGACAATTTGCACATCAGCATTTGGCAATTATCTGCCATTCTTCTCCTCACCTCTTCACCTCTCAGTCTGTCAGCTTGGATGGGGGCAGATGCACATTTTCAGGTTTCTCCAGAAATATTTGATTGGGATCAAGACCGGGCTCTGGCTGGACCACTCAAGGACATTCACAGAGTTGTCTATAAGCCACTCTTGCTGTGTGTTTAGGGTCATTGTCCTGTTGGAAGGTAAACCTTCTGCCCAGTCTGAGGTTCTGAACGCTCTGTACTGGGTTTTCTTTAAGGCTGCATTGAGCTTTTCTTCTACTCTGATGAGTTCCTCAGTACCTGCCGCTGAAAAACAGCCCCACAGCATGAGGCTGCTACCAGCACATTTTACTTTTGGGATGGTACTCTGTAGGTGATGAGCAGTGTCTGGTTTCCTTCAAACATGATGCTTGGAATTGAGGTTCATTGGACCAGAGAATCATGTTTCTCACAGTCTGAGGGTCCTTTAGGTACTTTTTTGCCAATTCCAAGTGTGTTTTCATGTGTCTTTTCTGAGGAGAGGATTGATTCTTGCCACACCCGCATAAAGCCCAGATTGGTGGAGTGTTACAGTGATGTTTGTCCTTCTGTAGGTTTCTCCTGTCTCCACATATGATCATGGAGCTCAACTAGAGTGACCATCAGGTTCTTGGTCACCACGCTAACCAAAGCCCTTCTCCATCAATTGCTCAGTTTGGCCAGGAGGCCAGCTCTAGGAAGAGTCCTGGTTGTTTCAGACTTCTTCCATTAAGGGTAAAGGAGACTACATGCTTCTGTGAACCTTCAATGCAGCAGAATTTTTTTTCTGAACTCTTCCCCAGATGTGTGGCTTGATGCAATCCTGTTTCTGAGCATTACAGGCAGGTCTTTTGACCTCAGGGCTTGGTTTTTCTTCTGATATGCATTTTCAGCTGTTAGACCTTTTATTAAGACTTGTGTGCCTTTCCAAATCAAACCCATTCAATTGAATTTGCCACAGGTTAACCACTCAAAGTATAGTAACATCTACAAGCGATATGAATGCTCCTGAGCTAAATTTCATCTGTCCCAGATAAGGGTATGAAAACTTATGCAATGGAATCATTTAAGTTTTCTATTTTTAATAAATTTGCAAAGATGTTAAAAACCTGTCTTTTGCTTTGTCATTATGGTGTATGGAGTGTAGACTGATGTGGAAAAAAGTCATTTAAAGCAGTTTAACATAAGGCAGCAACATAACAAAATGTGAAAAAAAATTAAGGGGTATGAATACTTCCGCAAGGCACTGTATGTCTCTGTACAGGGTAAAAACAAACTCTTCTACCACTGTTCAAGCACTTCTGTCAGGGCAAATGATGTTTGACAGACAAATAGGAAATCTGAATTACATCTTCTTTCAAAGAAACATGAATTAGTGTCTTTCATCGTTTGTATGTCATCGCTCGGACAACAATTTGAACATTCCAGATTTATGAGGATCAGCTATCAGCCTAAGGGACCTTATTGTCAGTGCTTGAATAACAACTGGAAATCTGACACTCTGCTGACTTTTAATTAGATCATGATTCAGACTGATCAGGACCAGTCATGATTTTAAAAAAATGACACTGTTTTTATTCCGCACCAACTGTTAAAAGCCACATGTTTTTAATTATACAGTTCTCTGTGATTTATAGAAAATATGTCAACATACAAACAATCTGCCTATTAATTTAATGAGAGAAATATTGCGGAGGTCGATCGGGTCAGCTGTGTGCGCATGCTTGTGGTTAGACCAGTGCAGACTTGCTTTACCCTGAAGGCAAACGTCCTTCTTCAAGTTCAAATGTGTTTTACAACATACTCTTAGAAGTGGTACATGTGTATGCATTACAACAGCACTTTAAGATGTCTGGTACAGCATCTGCCATCAGTGGCTACTGAACAAGAAAACAATGACACTTCATTAATCATGCAAGAGCTATAGTCTTAACTCAAGAAAAAAAAACACAAAACCAAAAACAAAAAGCAACTCTGACCTTTGTAAACCCATTCAGTAAGCACATGATTATGAATAGATTCTGTTTCAAACCCTGATAACACAAGGATCAGGGTTTCCATTTTGTCCAAAGCAGCTCAACATCTGTATTTACTAAAGCGAAACCCAGCAAAACGTGTTAACTTGGCGAAGGATGGCGCCAACAGATGCTTCACATAAAATGGAACTGAAATGATGTCATCATGTTACAGTGTCATTGTGTTGCAAATTTGCTCTGTGTGATAGAAGAGGGGAATTACAGTCTGTAAACAAACCAAGACAGCAGGACTCTGGTATTGCCTCAGCAGGAGGGCCTGCGGAACAGCCGTCTTCCATTTCCACCCCGAAACCTCTGATAGAATATATTAGAACCAGACTGTGCACACTTCTGTGCACTTCTTCAACTATCAGCACTTTTGGCCATTTTGACTTCATCACAATGTCATTTCCATCACATCTCATATGATGTATTGCATCTGATAATATGTGGTGGAAATGACATTTAAAATCAAAATTGGGAATTATGCATAATTACAGTCATTTTTATTTTTATTAGTTTTATTAGAGTTTTCTTTATTTCATCTCAACCTCCTCACATGGTGCTGTTGTCTCCTTGGTGAACAAGTATATTAACTTCTGAAAAACTTTATTCAGTGCAAAATTGTTGGTCATTGTGGAAATGATACCACACCGTGGGAGTCATATTTAGTGATCATTTTCACCCAATTGTTTTTGATAAATAAATAAATAATAGCAATTCAATATTTTAATTTAAATACATTGCATGATGGATTGAGTTCAATAAGACTGAAAGTCAAGGACGAAGGTTAAAAAAGGAGCAAAAATAAATAACGGAGGCATGGTAAATAATCCTCATATAATAAATGAAAAATAAAGTCTGCTAATTTTCATAAAAAAAAAACACCTTTTCAGACATAAAAGTGACTTCATTAAAAGAAACACAAATACTGATAATATCACCAACCACCTATGAGGGAAAGTATTGTAGAATCAAAATCTATATGCTGAAACTTCATAATATGATGATTCATATGAACAAAACCCCTCGAATTGAATCCAGACAACAGATAATCCAGAATACAATAAACAAAGAGAGGTTTTTATTGGAGCTGAAAATATAATACAATTCTTTTTACAAAATATTTACACAGTAAATTGATTATTAAAAACAACAGTAGAAAGAATCGATTACATGACAAACACAGTGAATGAGAAAAGTACAGTTTTCTTAGATCAGAAGCCATCATCATCATGCTGTAAGGATTATATTCCTCAGTAGCCACACTATGAAAAAAGTTTAATTAGATAACACGTGAACAGCATCAGTGACCTGCACTGTAAAAAATACATTATCACTATTGAAAAACAGCTCTTCGTAAGTCCCTTACAGACTTAAGTTTAGCCTAAATGGAAGTTCACATTGACAGCTATTCCCAAAGATCACTTGTGTCATGTCAAATTGCCATTTCTCATGAAAAAAAGAAAGAAAGTCCCTAAATAAGTATCACTTTAATTTTTCCTCTTTCCTACTACTTGTTTCACTTCTGTTTCAGTTTTTATAACCATTTCTTACTATGTGTTAGTAAGTTGTTGTTGCTGTTTTTAAAACAAGTATGTTTGGCTCAGTGTTGATGTCTGTATTGGTTGTTTATTAAGTTATAGTTTTATTTAATTTTAGTTATTTTAGTACTTCATACTACATGGAAATGAAATAATATATATATTGCATTTATTTTTATATGTATGTATATGTGTGTGGCTGTACATACACGTTGTTTTTTGGTGTTTGGCTTAGTGTTATGTTAGAAGCATTATTATACTCATACCTTTTGTTGTTTTAATATTTTAAATTGTTTTCAGCTTTACTTTTTTTGTTTTCATTTAAATGTTTAGTTTTTGAAATGTATGCATTTTTCATTTTTATTTAATTTCTTTATTTTCTTAAATGTGTGTGTTTATATAGTATTTACAGAGTTTTGACTTTTAGTTTGTTACTTTTTCTTATTTGTAAGTCGCTTTGGATAAAAGCGTCTGCTAAATGACTAAAAGTAAAGTAAAGTAAAAGTAAATGCTGAAAGTACAGCATCATGGTTCTACACTTTATAGTTCAGGCCCTTCAAAGCTTCAAACAAAATACAAAATGTTCAGCTATCTCTACAAAGTTCAGGAAAAATAGTTACATTAATGTTGTTCTGAGAACTAAACTTTTGTTGGTTGTTAGGATGCTTTGATATTTGATGTACATGTTTACCTCAAGTTTTTGTCACCTACATTTGTACTAAAAGTATTAGTATGCACCTCAATAAGGTTTCTGCTTTTATTACTTGCCTTGTAGATTTCCACTGTAAGTGCATTATGTTTAATGCAATTTTTGCTTGTTTTTAAGGACAAAATTGTCTCCTGTGGTAATCAAATCAACATGTCACTAATGACACAATATGGTATTTCTCAAAAAGAACGGCCGTTATTTTTTCCCAACACTATCAATACTGCCAAAAATATACAAATAATAAATAACCAAGTACACAAAATATATACGAAAAATATTTTAAGGCTAGAATTTCCTGCATTTCCTGAGAAATGAGAGTCATTTGTTTTGCAGATAAGAAAATCCAGCAACAGTCATTCAGTATATGGTTAAGTGGCGCAGATGTAGCATCTTTAGTCACAGACTGAGTAGATAAACAGTATCTGCTTGAATCCACAGAAAAATGTTTGATCCAGTGGTCAGCTTCGGAGACTGTACATATGATTGGTCAAAGTTAAACATGTGGAAACTGCCTGTGTGGAGTACTAGTTGCACTAGGTGCATGACAAAGATCAGCAATACATTTGGGATAAATTGCACCTAGTTGTACCCGTGATTCATCGATACAAGGCTGCAGAACAATCAAAGAAATCCATGCCAATATATCGTGGGTATCCCTCCAGCACCCTCACTTCTACCGGGTCGAACTTCCAGTACTGCTTCCCTCTCAAGAAGTGGGCGAAGCCTGCGGAGAAATAAGGAACAAAGAAACATTCGATGACTTTTAAAGCTCCCTCCATCAAGAATAACCTTTGTAGTTTCAAAAACATGCAAGAAATAATATCTCAGTGACAACCATACCCAATCGGTCCTGGAAAGCAGCGTCAATGTCATCCGGTACGCCCCTCCAGTCCCTCATGCTGCGAGGGTGGACTGAGTCTACGCGATTTTCCTTCAGGTTAAATCGCCAGTAGCTTCCTTTTTTGAAGAAGTAGATCTTCTGGGCCTTGTCTTCTCCCCACATGAGGGCAGCCTGAATGTCAGTCACCGTTAGACCTAGCCGTCGCACAGAGTCCGGCCCTGTGATCTGCCGCTCTGCATCAAAAACCCAGTAACTCTGGCCTACAGAGAGAATGGTGGTTAGAGAGGTTCTATTAAATCACGGTTTATGAATTTTCCATTCATCATTAAACCCCTGATTTAGTTTACTAGTCTAAGGCTGCTCAGTTTACTGGATAATTAGGCCACCAAAAGACATCTGGATTATAAATATTTCACTTTCTGATGCTAGCTGAAACGAGCTTTTGGCAACATTCATCATAATTTATAATAATACATGTTTCTTGAGCATTAAATCAAGATATATAGAATGATTTTCTGATCTGATCGTTCATGTGACACTAAAGACTGGAGAAATGTCTCTTAAAAAATGTAGCTCTGCAATCATAGGATTAAATTAAAATTGAAAATATATTAAAATAGAAAAAAAATTGTAATGTTTCAAATGATTCTTTTTTACTGTATTTTCTAATAAAATAAATGCAGCCTTGGTGAGCATGAGAGGCTTCTTTAAAAAAACAGTAAAAATCTTACAGATCCAAAACATTTGAACGGTAGTGTACTTAATTATTTTGAGACAGTTTACCTTGGAAGAACCAGATATTTCCAGATTTGTCCTCAAAGGCAGCATCAATGTCTCCTGGGATTCCTCTCCAGTGCCTGGAAGCCAATGCAGGATATCCAGTCTGTAGTTTACCATCACGAATCCGCCATACATAACCCGATTTAAAGAAAAACAGCTCGCCCCTAATCATAGATACAGCATCGAAGTCAGTTTGGCAAGCATCAGGCTGGAAAGATGGGAAAGAAAAAAAAAGAGAATGAGGAGGATAAAGGAGAAACAGATTCCCAAGATCAGATACAATGAGCCACAGATCTCACCACTGTGCTTTCAATCTCATTGGTTTCTGTGATTTTGGGTGTTCTCTCCTCCGTCTTTACTTTATCATCTGTGTGTCTGGATCCATACAAAGACTGTATGCCTCTCTTGTCATCTTCACTCAGTTTGAGCGGATAGGAGAAGGTGTAGAAAGGCGACATAACTGCGTCTGGTGCCAGGGAGTGCTGCAATCCTAAAACATGACCAATCTCATGAGCAGCCACCTGGAGGAGGTCAGTACCTAGTAGAAAGCAAGAGGATTAAAAAAGGGGTTTTAAAATTACACAGAAAACCTAATAGTATTGTATGCAGCCAATGCATCATATATTTATGTACAAATCCATTTGTATGAAATAAAAACTGAAAAAAAATTTCTGCAAGTTGCAAAGTTACAAAAGTAGCCAGCGACAATCGACAAGCAACAGACTTTATGAGTGAATCGTTGAGTGATACAACTGATTCATTCAAGCACTATTTCCTTCAGGAACGAAAAAGTGACTGGCCTTGACCCATTCTCTAAACCGATTCATTAAAAACACTGATTCGTCAAGGCACAAAACAAGTGACTGGCTTTATGACCGAGTTCTGAATCATTCAAACAAACGATTCTTTCACAAAAAAACTGATTCATTCAGGGAAAATACACCACTACATTATGTTGCTTGGAGAATGGTGATTTTGCTTTAACGTCATTTGTATGTATTATAGTCAGCACAGCAAAAATGGACAAAGCAACATATAATATTAAGATTTAAAATGCAAAATAATAATATTTAAAAAGCTAAAGTTACTCAGACTTTTGTTGCACACTCGTATAAAGCAATACTGTATATTACTTGCAGCTGTGCGTGAATATAAGCATATTTGGAACAACAGCTCTCGTTTGTGTGATACTGCTTATAAGTATTAGATTAACTAAATCTAACTAAATTGGAAGCAGTTTATATTGCTTATATCTCGTTAGTTCGCTTTTTTCTTGCAATTGCGAGAAATGAACTTAGAATCATGAGATTTTTGAGATAAAAGTCAGAACTGTGAAATACAATGTCAGTTACCTTTTTTATTTTTATTCTGTGTCAGAAAAGTGTGCGATAAAAACTCAGAATTTCAAAAAAAGTCAGAATTGTGAGATGTAAACTCACAATTACTTGCAAGATATGAACTGGCAATTCTGAGAAAAACTGTGAGATATAAACTTCCAATTGTGAGTAAAAAAATCTTAATTGTAGCTAAAAAGTCACCCCAGTTGAACCAAGACCCTCACTCACCCATACTGTTGCCCACTGTCCAAGACTCATCGTAGTCAAAGTGAATCTCTCCCTCCCGGTAAGTTCGGGGAAAGAAGGCATGAGCCAGAATTCCTCCTGGACCGTCAAAAGGAAGATTGTCTCCATGCCAGTACCTGAATGTGAAACAGTCTCTCAGACGACAGCACAAAACCAATGATTCCCGTTCTCTTATTTCATCAACATGCCTGATGAACTGAGCACTGAAAGAATTTTAGAAACACACTTCATACATATAATGATTAAACGAGGGTGAGAATAATGACCTGAACACAGACATTGCTGTTAGTACCATGCAATCGTACAGCATTATAGTCTACTGTAACTGTCACACCTCATTCCCTTGTCTTTAATAGAATGCCAAATTCCACCCTGGCTGAATGGCACTGAATAAACTGAACCAAAAAATTTTCCATTGTGAAATGCTGAGAGGTTAAATTACACACAAAGCCCCGCAGGATCGTAGATCTTTAAACCTGACAGACATGAAAGGTCAAAGAAGGCCACTGTTCTGGTTAAATCAAACCCGTTAATGTCCGGTCCACCGCTATCCCATTGATGGACTCTCAGATTGAGTCAGAACAAATGAAACTGACAAGCCCCACACTTCACTGAACCGACCCCCAGATGTTTCGATTTATGCCAGATGGATCTAGATATTTCCCTCTTCTTTGAAGAAAAGCAGTATCCCTCATTAGAGCTTCATACGTGCGTATCTCAGAAACATAACAACTGTGCATTAGCAGTTTAACAGGAAGCCAAGCTTTTACAAGTATGTTGTAGTGTATCTTTCAACATAGGCTACCTTCTGATTTTCATTCATGCTTTATTTCGTATTATATTATATAGACAAAACAGTTGTTTCTTATAATCGCATTTCTCCATAAACAGTGAGCTCGCCACATATGTTAAGTCAAGGGGAAAAACTCAAACAGTGTTTTGTAGTAATAATGTGCTACCTCAAAAGTCATGCTTTTCAACATTGAGGTTGTTTTTTCAAAAAGAAAGGGATTTTGAGCCGCAGTGTTGCATGTCCATATGTAGAACTAAACCACACAGGTGTTCTGAGTTATGACTTTTCTTACTACGGGAATTTAAGAAGTAACATACGTGCATGAATGGACGTGCAGTGTAAATTTTCGACCTATAATCCTAAACCGTCACCCTCTCTAATCTCCAGTTTCTAGAGGAGATGAAAAGCATCTGTGTTTGACTAGTCACGTGGAAACTTTTCTTCTTTGTGTCAATGAACACACATCTCTCAACTGACAATATGGTGTTACAAGCTCAGTCAAATGAGAGGCCAGAGAATTATACACAGAATATAAACGACCAGTCAAAGTGTGCTGAATATGTTCATTTTTTCATTGCAGTGTTGTTTTTGATCAATCTTGGGATGTAAGTTTAAAGGGGTCATAGCAGTACAAATAAGATTTTTATTAATCTTTTAAAATAAATGTTTGATCAAAAGTGACAGTAAAGTGATGAACATTATCTTAATTAAATAAATGCTGTTCTTTTGAACCTGAAAATAGCACCAAAACAGGATCATGTGACACTGAAGACTGGAGTAATGGCAGCTGAAAAGTAAATAAGCCTATTACCAACAGAGGAAGTAGTTTGATGTACCATTAAACATACTGTAATCTTCAAAATGTTTTCTTCCAAATCCAAAAATTTCATAAGACTATTACTGAAATTAAGCTGCAAACAACTCATTCATAAATCTTTGTGGTTATGACGTCGTCACAACTCCGAAAACCTGTACAGAGTCATTACATATGCAAAGATGTTAGCCAATCACAACAGAGGACATTTACATAGTCCTGAAGGGGCCAATAGAAAAAGCATCACATAGGGTCAAAAATGGTCATGCAAGTCTTTTGATGTAAGAAACCTTGACTAACATTATAACTGGGCCTCAACTGGAGTTTAAAAATGAAATGATCCCTTTCCAAAACATAAACGCAGAAAGTTCATCATGGATTCTGACACAGCAAACCATGAAAACATCTTTTTTTTTTTTTTTTACCTGTTAAAGTCAATCAGGATATCTGCCCGTCCACTGGTGACCTCAGTAAAGGTGAGAGGGGTGACATCACTCCAGACCCGGAGTGCCTCTCTCAGCACATGTCTGACTTTCTCTAAACTCATCTGCCAAGGCGTCCGCATGATCCTGTAACACGAGCACAAACACTCATAAACACTCATTACAGACCACCCATGTGATTTTCATTTGGTCTCTGGTGCATTACCCCAATAATCTCCTTTATTATGAACATGTTTGCTAACCTTCTTGGTGGTGAACCAAGAGACTGGATCTGAATCTGGCTGTTATGTAAGACAAGCTCAGTCTGAATGGATTAGGCATGGTTCCTACTACTACTACGCTCTCTGACCATAATAACTGAACATGTGATACTTGATATTGTGACAGTGATGGCACCCCTATCCGGGTTCCTTTAAGTGCATATAAGCCTTTCAGCAATACATAACATTATATTTTAAGACTCTTTTGTTTCTTGTCATTCAGCAGGGTCTTAATCCAAAACAATTCACTATATACTGCATTACTGAGAATTGTAGAGGCTTTAAAGGGATAGTCCACTCAGAAATAAAAGTTCTGTTCATTTCCTCACCCTCATGTTGTTCCAAACCTGTATGACTTTCATTCTTCTGTGAAACACAAAGAAAATATTTAGAAAAATGTTGGTAACTAAATAGTTTTTGTTTCCATTAACTTCCACTGTATGAGCAAAAATACAATGGAAGTCAATATTCAAAATATCTTCTTTTGTGTAAATGATAGCTGAGCAAATGATTTTAGGTGGATTATACCTTTAATAGCATTCTTCTTTTCTGGTCCAGAGTTTACTATCACACCACCGTTGATTCCTCCCAAAAACTAACCATAAAAAACTTCAATGCTATTTCTATTCTAAACCAGCAGTTTACCCATTTGAATGCTGTTCATAAATTAAAATGCTGCTTTCATCTCTCATAGAATGAGCCCACAGGTTTTAACTTCTCTCAGATGAAAGACGAGCTACATTATAAAGCTTGCTGAGTGACGAAGGCATGCATGCTTATTTTCACAAGCCGAATCCCCACAGAGCACATTTAAGCTGGTGGACCAAATCTGTATCATGTTCCACAAAGCTTCCCTTTAGTGCAGTTCATATATATATATATATATATATATATATATATAAAGAATAAAATGTCTTAAAGCACCACATCTGAAGTATTGTTTAGCTCCTGACCTGCAGCTATTGTGACTGGTACCTCTGTGTTGTTTTCACGCTTGGACACCTTCATGCATTATTAGCTCTGTGGGATGGGGATTGCTCTGGGGCTGCATGTTGGAGCCACAAACCATCTCAGATTGTGGGGCCTCTGCAGTCTGCAAGCCCAGACAGGAGCTATGACAGCAGGAGAGAGCCCAGTGTGGTAGTCTGTGGCTTTAAACATTGTCCTTATTCGCTGCTCCAATTAGAGAATTCCTCCGTATTTGCTGATCTAGGACTGTGGCTACTACCACAAAAGAATAGATAAAACGTAAGTCAGGTTTAGATTAGTGGCTTTAAAGTGCTAATACAGTGGCCCCAAAGAGGTCTTAGATACTTATGTTAGGGGTTTTCAAACTGGGGTCTATGGACTCCCAGGGGATCACAAGAGGCGCCTTTGGGTGTGTGGAAAAATAAAATAAAATAAAATAAAAATTTCGTATTTATTTAATTTTGCAAACAACACACACACACACACACACACATATATATATATATATATATATATATATATATATATACTGTATATATACACTGTATATAGGAAGCCACTTGCTCGGAACCCCCATCATAAAAAAAAAAAAAAAGAAAAAAACATATTTGGGGGTCTGAGCAAGTGACTTCCTTCCTACTACTTTTCAGCAGCAACTTCTACCATTTGGTGCAATTTTGACTTTTAATGGATGAACTTAGTGCACAGGTGTCATTCATCATGTTCCAATGAAGGTGCTCTCACACTTGACTTTGAGCATGCAAAATTACTTCAGACCTCAAACCACTGCACACATGTGACATGAAAAACACAGATTTACTTAAGGTTATGTAGACTCATTAAAGTAACTGAATTGACAGTATGGTGGGGGTAGGTTGGTGTGTTTGAGTTCATTTTGCACAGGTACAGTCCTTCATTAAGTGAGGGGACAAATTACAGAGGACAGTGAGGTGCTATAGCCCATAAACAACATTCAGAGACATGAGTCACGAAAGCTCATAGTGGCACAGCATTAGAATGCTGCTGACTGGGGTTTGCTGGGGATAAAGTATGTGCATGTGTTGCTGTCTTGCATTCAGATTCTGATGAAGCAGCAAATTGTACAATGATTTCAGAGAAGTTTTTTTTTTTTAAAGTAATCATTCATGGTAATTTTCAGGGTGCAACCTAGTGAGGTTTATCCCAGCTTACCACCCCCCAAAAAAAAAAATTATGTAAATTTACAGTACAGTGATTAATTACAAGAGATGAATCAGTATTAAAATTCAATTCTTAAATTCTTAATTTTCCCATGATGTAGGATGTAGGAGAGACGTTGGTGAGTGTAATGGCTATCTATTCCTTTCCGTTCTCCGCCGTTTCAATAGGGACTGGCACAAAGGATTTGATGCGTAAAACCAAAAACTTGCAGTGTAACAGTTTACTTTTCGTTTGTCGGGATATAACAAAACTCAAAAATCAAACTTAAGAACTATTTACACTTTTTCAAGCTTCAAATTAGATATGGTTGCAAAGAACATTCAAAAGACTGTCTAACACCAAGCCCCTTCCTTCTTCTTATGGTTCAAAAATTGACCTATGAAACTTTTTATATGCATTATAAATATTACAAAATACGCAAACTATATATCAAATGACAGTCACTCTTAAAATAAATAATATAGCAATAATATAGAAAAATATTACAAATATTACAAATGTTCCTTATGGCTCTAACAGTGAGAATATGCTAGTCTCACGAGAATCAAGTTTTGTTTACAGCAAAGGAAAACCAGTCTCCTCTTGGCTTATATCGAAATCCTCCAACATTTTTCTTTACAAGTCCTCGTTTTGTACTTGTAATTCTTGACTGGTGTTTTGCTTTTTCCTCTGTGCTTCTGCGTTTGTCACTTCTCACCGGATCTTACATTTCGCCTACATCCTACGTCATCCGCTGAAATGCCACTCTCTCATGAACGCGCGCATGACAGTTAGCGGAAGCTAGAGATTATGGCTTATAAAGTTTCAAATATGGATATTTTTCTCACACAAATGCATTGCTTTGCTTCAGAAGGCCTTTATTAACCTCCCAGAGCAATGTGAAGTACTTTTTTATGATGGACGGATGCACTTTTTTTGGACTTCAAAATCTCAACCCCATTCACTGCCATTATAAAGCTTGGAAGAGCCAAGACATTTTTTAATATAACTCCGATTGTATTTATCTGAAAGAAGACAGTCATATACACCTAGGATAGCTTGAGGGTGAGTAAATCATGGGGTAATTTTCATTTTTGGGTGAACTATCCCTTTAATTGAACATTAGATTGCACTCATTTAAACAGAAAAATATGGCAAATAAGAATGCACAAATAAATACTTATTTCTAAATATATACGTATATATAATTTATATACAAATATGACATTTTATGGGGATATAAATGGTTCAGATCCCCCTAAACTTCCCATGATTTGTAAAAGAAAAGACTATTTTTCTGTTTTGACTTCTGTATGCAGACACAAAGACTAATCTGCAGAAATGTGGCTTGATTCAGATAGAGAACCATGGGAGATTTATAGGCTGTGATATTTCATTGGAAGGCCCATAAATCAAGGGACAGTTTTAATCAGTCGATGTACAGCTGGTTTTCTTTGTCTGGATCCTCATCTCACCCCCCACTGAGCACTGAAGAGAAAACTAGAACCATTTGGACTCCGCGCCCATAACACACATGAGTGCTCTGAAATGCAACATCTTCTCGGGTCTTGACCTCACTGACTTCAGATTACAGAGAGTCCTATGTCCCTCTTTGACAAAGATGTATGAGGCAAATCAGTCAAAACATGAAGTGGTGACCAGATAGTACAATAGTAAGGCCATCATGTCAATCACAAGGCTTCTTAAAGGGATAGTTCACCCAAAAATTACAATTCTGTCATCATTTACTCACCCTCATGTCACTCCAAACTGTGTAACACGAAAGAGAATATTTTGAAAAAAGTCATTGAGGTCATTGTGTGTTCAAAAAAAACAAACCCTGAGGCATTTTCAAAATATGTTCTTTTCTGCAGAAGAAAGAAAGCGTACAGGTTTAGAATGACGAGGGTAGGTATATGATGACACATATTCATTTTGGGTGAACTGTCCCTTTAAAAACCAGTGGAATTCAGGTCGACTTGAAGTAGCGACTGTGTGTGTGTTTAAGAAAATGATTTACTGTTTTAAATCAAAGGGGGCTTGATACATATTTCTCCCTGTGTTCTGGAGCCATGCGGTCCCGGGTCTGAGACAGTTTACTGCTTCTAATTAAGTGGGTGTAATAGTGGAAAGAGTGTGTGGTCTTTTTTAGAACCGATAAAAGCTATAAGAAATGTGAGAAGATAAAGAAAGAAACATTAGAAACGAGTATTTCCTGTGTGGGCCAGGAAATAGTGTATTTCTGAGATAGTGTGTTTCATTTAAACACACTCTATAATAAGAAAGCTTTAATGTATAGATTCAGTCAAATGTTGACTGGGAGCTAGGATACCAAAAATAAGCTATACTATTGCCTCAGTGTGGCCTTTGTTGGGTAAGGCTCAGAGTAGTTCCTTGGCAAAGGATCAAAGTCATTTTCTCCAATTTACGCTTTAATGTTTAATTCATTTTATGTCTATCATCTCATTAAGTGCATAGACATAGCAACCAGATACAACCGCAACCGCTATCCATGCAAGTCTTACTTGTACGTGAGGTCTGTTTTGTCCCAGCGTCCTCCGGACAAATCAAAGCGTTTTCGGCGATGACGGCCCCCAAGCAAACCTCCTTTGTGGGTTGAGTAATTAAGAACGCTCCCTTCCTTCTGTGAGGGGTAGTCTGGGACTCCACAGCGAGGTCTGTTCCAGAACTCAGTGTCATTTTTTGGATGAGTTGAGTGTGGATGTACATTTTTATTGCTAGAGTCTTCACTGAAGGTGTCCTGAATGTGATGAAGTTGGCCCCTCTTCTTCAGGCCATGGTGATGGGACTTTTGAGGCCAGTCCTGTCAACACACACATGAGCTGTCAATCAAATGTACATTTGACCTTCATTCATAGATACTACACTATTGAATTGTTTTTTTTGTTTTTTTGTGGCTAAGGTGTTGTTGTGTTTTAGCGTATTGTTACTCAGTTGCTAGGGTATTCTGGCTGGTTCCCAGGGCAATAAAATGCAATAATATATCAACATGAAAATATGAAAGTTATGTATAATAAATATGATATATATAATAAAATGGAAAAACCTTTAAAAATGTAAACAGAAATGAGAAATGTTGCCTTTGCAACTAACTGCAACTAACTGAAATAAATTAAGTTTAAGTAGAAGTAATCTAAACAGAAATGTAAAAAAAATGTCAAAATCACAAAACACAATACTAACACTTAAACTAAAATTAAAATGTAATTAAAATATAAACTAAAAATAAAAATAAAAACATAGGACTAAAATACAGAAATAAAAGGTAATTCAAAATATTAATATAAATAATACTATTAAAATAACAGTGGATGCTAGGGTTTCTAAGGAAATGCTAGCAGTGTTTTTTATTGTTAACTAAAACTATTACAGTTTTTTGTTTTGTTTATCGAAATAAAGCTCAAATAAAACATAAATGTTATATGAAAAACATAAATGCAAACAAAAATTAGAACTATTACCTGGCAACTAACGGAATAAAATAAGTTAAGGTTGAAGTAAAACGTAAAAAAAAAAAAAGTTTAAAATAAAAAAACTGAAATAGAAATAAATAAAGTTAATTAGAAATTTATAAAAAAAAGATGAAATCATAAAATAAATGTAATGTAAATGTGAATGTAAAACAAATGTAAACTAAATATAAACTTATAAATATAAATTTAAAATGTAAACAAACTAAAAGAATAAAACCTTAAATATTGAAATATTAATAAATATTAAATAGTACTAAAATAACATTGGATTCTAGGTGATTTCTAAGGCATTGCTAGGTACTTGCTAGGGTGTACTGGTTGGACAAACAGTAAGTTGAAAAAAAGCCATGTTGTCTAAATTGGGAGCAAAATTAGCGAAATTATAATTGTGCAACAGTTGGTCTTACGTCACTGATAATTTGCAAGAAGCATTATCACAGTCAATTTCCTCAGCTAAATTTCAAGGAAATGGTTCTGTTAATGGGCTGGGAGGTTAGCTGCCTAGAGGGGAAAGTCAGATTGCCCCAATTTCTCTCCATCCCCAAACCAATTCTGTACTCCAGCTGTGCAGGTTTAGAAACCTCTTTCTCGCTCTTTTTCCTTCTCTATACCTCCTTCTTTCTCTCTAATTTGTGCTTGGTTAAGAAGGCAGGGGTGGTATGGGGTGAACTATTTCTTTTAAATGCTTTTAAAAATCCTTCCGCCTCTCGTAGCCATAGGGAGTCTTTTAAAAGCTGTAATTTAAGCACACGCTATATTTAGACAACCATAAAACATTTAGAAATATAACGCAGGAAGTCTGAAAGGAAAAAAAAGTCACTTGTTTAAGTGTTACTTTGTCACTGAAAGCAGGTAGGACCAATGATGACAGCAATTCAAAGGATGTGACAGGAAATTTTGTCAATCTCTCCATTTTAAAATCTCATTGGCTTAAAATCAAGCTCCACATAATAAAGCGCTGCAGTGATGGGGGATTTTGTAGGCTAACCTGGAAGTTAGCATCACTGACAAAAACCCAGTAGGATTTTACACCAGTGGATTAATGCAGAAAATATGCTCCGTGACCAACAAAAGAATATGATTCTTATACGTTTTGTATATCATGACAATCTTCCCAAGCCTAAATACTGTCACCAGAAGTAAAAAGCAAACGGCTATAAACCTAAGTGCTAACATGCTAACTTGTTCCAGGTTTTGGCCTATGAAAAAAAAAAACATCAAATATCATCTGATTGGCTACAAACAGTTTCACATTCAGTGCAGATAGACAAATTGCTTATTGCTGGAAACTTGTTGCGTAGCATCTGGTTAGAAGACTAAGTAACTCAATACAAATTCTAACAAATAAAAGGAAAAACAATCAAATATTTGTGGGCAAGTCGAGACGTAGTACCTTAGTAAAAATCCACTGACGTGAACTTGATAGCGTTGCTAAAACATGACCCCACACCCCCGGCAATGAGGAACCGCACAAATTCCACAGATAGAAGTGAAGAATTCACTGTGCTTTATCTCCTCTCAGTTTGTTTCTCTCAAATCTGCTGAGTACACATGGACTTTCCATTGGCTGAACTGTCATTAAATGGTCATACATGTTGAAAGCATGTCATTTAAGCAGTCTCTAAACAACCTGGAGACAGGCAAATTTTTTTGTCCAACAGTCAAGATTGTTTATTGTAGAGCAGTGTAACCTTTCAGCAATGACAAACTGGCCTCGACTCTATTTAGGGAGCGACGGAGGTGGAAGAAAAACACCCGGTGTCTCAGGTTCAACAGGAGTCAAGGGTTAAAGGTTAAGGCCTAAATCAACAAAACAGACCCCTTGGGCCAAAGTAAACACACATACTCCTATTTCAAACCAAAACTCAGTAGACAGCCAATGTTTTTTCCCTTTTTAATAGATCAGTTCTGTATAACCAACACATTTTCCTACACAAATCATTCTGAAGTTTTGGGTCTGTTTATTTTCAAAGGTTTTTAAAAAGAAGTCTTGTATGCGTACCAAGGCTACATTTATTTGATCAAAAATACAGTAAAAGCAGGAATATTCTGAAATATTATTGCAATTTATTTTCTATTTTAATATGCAATGGAAAGCTGACTTTTCAGCAGCCATTACTCCAGTCTTTCAGAAATCAAGCTATTATACTGATTTGCTGCACAAGAAATATTTTTCTTTTAATCAAAGTTGTATTGCTTAATATTTTTGTGGGAAATGTGATTTACTTTTCAGGATTCTATGATGAATAGAAAGTTCATTAGCATTATAGACATCTTTACAATCACTTTTGATACATTTAATGTGCATTTTAAAAAAATCTTACTGACCCCAAACTCTACTGACCTAAATTGTACATAAAAAAGTCATAGAAATACTATGAACTCAAATGACCCACTTTTTTAACCACATTTCATAATATGCTGTCAGTATTTTATAAGAGGTGGAGGTGCTAAGTGCAAACAAGATGGCTCAGGTTGCTGATGTAATAATGCATAGAGTCAAAGCCAAGTCTCGAAAGAAACAGCCAAAACATCATCATTTTCTCAACAAACAACCCAATTATCAACCTATCATTAGATCTTGCTCCATAATTGTGGCAGCTCTAAGAGCTAAATTAAACTGAAACCTGTATGAAAAAATCTGGCATCTTTTACTCATCAACATTTGGAACTGGAACTACATGAGGGTATTTTCATAGAACACAAAGGGAGAGTTTTAATTGAGGGAATAATATTGGGTGAACTCTTCCTTTAAGATCAAATGCGACTGCACTATTGAGGGACTGTGCTAAGAAATCTTTGCTTGTAATATTATTACAACATTCCCGGACACATCTCATTTGAACAAACACCTAAATCAAAGAACCTTTTCTTAACCAGACATTCCTCAAGCCTGCGTATTTTACAGCATCCACCTGCATGTAGTGAAACATGCGAAAATGGGAATCCATTCAGAAACCCACTGAAATGTCTTCAGAATTACCACTGTGGACACACATGTTCCATATAAAACAAAGGCCTTTCTTTCCAAGCCTGATCATGTTGTGCAAATCTGTGATGTTTTTATGATATCTTCCTGACAGATATATGTCTCTCATCAGCTGACAAACAAAAACAACTGGGAATTATTTTTCCTTTACGCATTCAAACATCAGGCCTTTGTGCCTGCGGGAGGGTCTGCCATGTTCTAAACAATACAGAAGGACTATTATTTTTAACACCTACATTTATAATATCAAACATCCAACATTTGAGGATATAAAAGGAACAAACAGCAATGGAAGAAACACCATAAACAAACTTCTATTTTCACATCATGTGCCTCTGTAGGTCAAAAGGTCAGTCGGTAAAAACTCTAACATGATACAGTATGTTATGCTGAAACAAAACACAGAGACCCTGAGCCAACGAGAAGCCTTTGGGAGAAATCCAGAAGAAAAGAACTGACATGTCAGTGCAAGAAGAAGGTTTGGAGAGAATTGGAGTGCCTGGCATCATGCCATCTCCATAGGGTTTCTGAGGATAACCGCTCTGTTGGCAGCCAAATCTTTCTCTTTGGGGCATCCGGATGATGTCACCAACTCCTGACAGATCTCTTACACTCATCAGCACAGCAAGCACATCAAGAACAAAGCATCATGCGTTTCCAAAATACGCCCCAAAATGACTTTCTACATTTGGATGACTGTTTACTACTGACTCAGCAAGCCATAGAAATACAGCCAAGAGCACTTCCTACCATCCTGGTTTTTGGCTTGGCGTTTTATTTTCAGTGCAACCCTGATCTAAACATCCTGGCTGCATGGGTCTCATTGTCTCTCTGAAGGATGCCTTTGTCAGGAGAAAAATTACAAACAAGAAATTCCAGTCTGTTACATAGACATTTTCTGGCACATTAAAGTAGGCCACAACTAGAGATAATGAATGAACATGCCAGAGGAAATCGGACTACGGTAAATATTTACCTGCAAAAACCTCCAGAGATCGGCATGCTTTGGGGTTGTATACACAAGTGATTACACTGAAAAAGAAGACCTTTTATATGGGAAAATGATGTTGATGGAAGATGTTCATGCAGAAAGAGTGTAGTGCATCCAAGGTAGACCATCCAGTCAGGTCTAGGGAGGCAAAATACTACTGCGTTTGAATCTTTTAATAGTTCCCACTTGTTCCACCTGAAAGCGAAAGAGATGACAACTAGCCAATATCACTATGAAAGTCAGCTGCACTGAAACGTTTGATGCATTGCCAGGAACAACAATGAACTTGAAATAAAGGAATTCCAAGAGCAAGTTCTTTTGTCTTCTAATTTCCGTAGAGATAGGAAACAGCTGTCGAGAGGTTCTTGATAGATTCTAGATAAAGGTCAGGTGACAGGAAAAACGGTGGTTTGAATCAGAACCAGGTACGTCAGCGTTTCTGGTGTCAGTCATGCTCTCGTTTGTGCCTACAGGCAAGAAACCTAAACCAAACAGCTCCACAGGTGGTGCTTTGCAACCGACCCTGACCTTATACACTCTATATCCACTCTAAGCTTGTGTGTCATTTTCTATCATATGTTGAGAATGGGTCATAAGGATAACCCAAACTGAATAATAGGTTCTGATTAACAAGGGTGCCTAGAATGGGTAAGAAAATCTGTTGAATTCCTCCTCCTACCAAAGCTACATGCTGGCTTAGTAGATTTGTGCATGTTTCAGAATTGACTATGCCTTTTAAATTCCAATTCTATTCTTGAATATCAATGGAGGTAACAAATAGAATGCAATTTAAAATCTACTGAAATTCAAAGACAGACCGATGGATGCATAGAACGGTAGACAAATGGATAGGTAGATACATAGAATGATGAATGGATGGATGAATGATGGATGCATAGAACAGTATATAGATAGATGGATGGATGGAAAGATAGATGCATAAAATAGTAGACAGATGGATAGGTAGATGCATAGGAAGATGGATGGATGGATGGATGGATGGATGATGGATGAATAGAACAGTAGACAGGTACATGGATGGATGGATGGAAACGCATAAAACGGTAGATGGATGGATGGATGGATGGATGGATGCATAGAACAGTCGATAGACAGATGATAGATGGATGGATGGATGGATGGATGGATGGATGAATGGAAAGAAAGAAAGAAAGAAAGACATAAAACGGTAGACAGATGGATATGTAGATGCATATAATGATGGATGGATGGTGGATGATGGATAGATGCATAGAACAGTTGATAGATAGATAGATAGATAGATAGATAGATAGATAGATAGAAAGAAAGAAAGAAAGAAAGAAAGAAAAGTAATTTTAAAATATCGCCCAACCCTGTGGATTGCACATTAGTAATGTTAGTGTGTTGACTGAGTTGTATAATGTTTTGGCAAGTCTTCATGGATCTTGTGATGCATGAACAATGCCTTAAAGAAGGACATCAGCTTTTCTTTTCTCAGGGGGGTCAATAAATGCAGTGTTAGCTATCTGGATCCTTCCATTTTCCCCTCTGTCAGCAAACACAGGGTTTGTTATCCTGCTCAGCGTGCCAGATGACTTGCCCCTGCCTGCATAATCTCCTGCTCCGGCTTTGTCAACATTCAAGAACAAATTGACAGCACATGCTCCGCATCAACGCTGCCTCTCTACATTCAAACATGTACACAGTTTGTCTTTAAAAACGTCTGGAGCTGGTTTGATTGCAGGTGCCATTCCTGTTTGATTGGCAAAGTGGGTCAAGGCAAACACAATCAAATTAAGTTGCTCTTTATAGCCAGATGTTCTGACAGCATGCAATGTTTTATTGTCATTGTGTGGTAATGCTTTGTGTGTCTGTGGCTATTCAGCATTCTAAAAGGAAGACAAAGACAGTGTTCAGTTGTTCTCTACCCTGTTACAACTACTCATTTCAGCTATTTTATTCACAGATATGTGTTTTTAGCCTGATATTTTCCCTGGCAAAATCTCTGTATGGATCTTTGCCAGCTGGGTTACAACAGCCATCTGTAGTTCTTCTTTGTCCACTTCCTCTATGCCTTACAAGCCCTCTCTTTCTTCGTGCAGAACAAAGTTCTAACAGCCGGATTTCAGCTCTTCGAAGATCAGTAGGAAGTTTAAACCATAAAGACTACATCGCTATTACAGTTTTTTTCTGAAACCACTTCAACATAAAGAGCTGGGTGTATTAATAATTCATTCAACAATGGTTATGTCTGCTAAAAAATGTATAAGCAGCAAGGTTTCAAATATTTGCGGCTCGTCCTGTCTATATCAGTGCCTTAATTTGGTTGTTTTTCAAGGCAACATTACTGTATGCTTGATTTTCCAGTAAAAACATTGTGTATGAGGTTATATTATGAGAAAGTTAACTTAGTTCTTAGAAAGTTCTTTATTTTTTTCAACCTGTTATTACATTTCTATACAGAAAAGCGCATTGTTTCACTATAATATTTGCTTGGCCATCGCTAAAGTTGACTAGAATCGTTTTCAGCACCATCATACACAAAATGCTGCCATTCACTTACTAGGCACTTACAATGCAGTTGCCTTTTCAGACACCGTCAATGACTCACTGACCTACACATACCTGGAAAAAAAAATCCATCCTTCTACAGTAGGTTCCACCCCTTAACCAACTGCAAACATACTGAACGTGAACTACTCTAAGCAGTTTTGCTCTTTCAAAACAAAAATCGGTCCCACTTTATATTAGGTGGCCTTAACAACTATGTACTTACATTTAAATTAATAATTTGATACAATGCACTTATTGCGTATATACGTTTTTACATTGTACTTATATTTTTAAAAATACCTATATGTAGTTACATCTGTAATTAATTTCTGTAATTACATTTATAATTACACTGTTGACCCATTCCTTACACCTTAACCCACCCTTAAACCTACTCATACCACCAAACCTGTCCCTAACCTTACCCATATCCCACCTCAATAGCTGCAAAAGTGTTTTGCAATACAATATGAACACAATAAGTATATTGTACTACCCAAAAATCTTAGATAATATGATGTCTGTGTTATAAATCTACAGTTGCCAGTTGCCATTTCACAGATGCAAATATGTAAATGAGCTCTCTGCTGGTCAGAGGTATTGCCTTCTTTATATACACAAGTTTTGTTTATTTTAGTAGCATATCTTGTGTAGATGCCTGTGTAACAGGTGAATGGCAACGAATTGGTAGCAATAAATCATGCAAGTTGCATGCAAATTTGAAATTCATCACCTGTTAATGTTTTATATTTTATAGTCCTTCTATATCAGACAGTGAAAAGGAGGCTTATTTGTTAGTATTTGCATGGAGTGCAAATAACTCATATTTAAACGACTTAGAATTTAAATTTGTATATATTTCATGTTATAGTTAAATTTCTGTTATATTTTAGTCGCTTAAAATATTTTTAAATTCACTTACCGCTGCAGGTTTGTACCTGTGGCTGTTTCCGTCTGGTACCGGTAGAGAATGAATGCACACTAAGCAGTATAAGACTGCAGCGAGAAGCTGTGCAGATCGCATCATCCTGAGGGGATTCAGAGCCGCACGCACCGCCTGCGCGCGGGGCACTTTACTAGACGAGCGCGAGGGAAGGCGGGGAGAGAGAGCGCACGCCTGTCTGTCGAGCTTTACTCTGACCAAGTGCAGACTAGCAGAGGGATTTTATACTCTCTGATTTCTTTGTTCTCTTTTCTTCAAATTACACTTTTCTTTCAGGGGCTGGAGTGGCAAGTTCACCGGCAATCACGTGATCCAGCCCTCCATTCCTCTGGCGCTCTCCGTCGCGAGAGGGGCGACGGTGGGTATGAGCAGGATGTGGGTTAGTAGGAGAGGTTTAGATAGTAACTGTCCTGTCTAACAGTTTGATAAGGTAATGATATTCTGTTAACGTTTTGCCAGTCGCTGTATTTACGACGCGTCTGCATGCAGTGCTTATCATTTGTTTGTGATTTTATGCCAGTTGTTGAAGTGCACCTGTTTCATTTAACCCTCATGTTATATTATACATACATAGGCCTACCTATGATGTAAATGAGTTTGTTTCTTTATCAAAACAGATTTGGAGAAATTCAGCATTTGTACTTTGCTTGTTCACTAATGGATCCTCTGCAGTGAATGGGTGCAGTGAATGAGAGTTCAAACAGCTGATAAAAACATAATAATCCACAACATGACTTCAGTCCATCTTGTGAAGTGAAAAGCTGTGTGTTTAAAATAAACAAATCCATCATTAAGGTGCTTTAACTTAAAACTGACACTTAAGGCCAAAATACATAAGTTCATAATACATAATAACATCTCCTCCAGTGAAAAAGTCCATCCCCTGATGCCCTCTCACATCAAAATCTACCGAAATATTTGTTTAGAACTGTTTTGGAATGTTTCTGCATGTAAACAGTGCTTGTTCTGTGCTTATTTCTCTCCTAATTCTGAATAGACAAAGCAATATTATGGATGGAGAACTTAGCTACAAAGCAAGTGTTTCAGTTCTTCATGATGACTTGTTTATTATAAACACACAGCTTTTTGCTTCACAAGATGTTAAATGATGGACTGGAGTGTGAATTATTTGTGAAATATTGAGATGTTTTTATCAGCTGTTTGAACTCTCATTCACGGCACCCATTCGCTGCAGAGCATCCATTGGTGAGCAAGTGATGTAAGGCCAAGTTTCTCCAAATCTGTTCCGATGAAGAAACAAACTTATGTAGATAGCCTGAGAGAGAGTACATTTTCAGCTTTTTTTTATTTTGGGGTGAACTATATGAGGTTAACATTTAAACTACTATTATTAACCCAAAACATTAAAGTCTGTCTCAACAGAACATAAGTTTTAAATGCATCAGATGAGAAACACTACTGGAGATGCACAATGCAAGGTTTACCTGAGCAAAATTCAGTCTGACTTTTTTGCGGTTGAAACAGAGGGTGTGTTCAGCTCAAAAAGTGGCATGCTTGATTTATCCACCTGACCTAAAAGCACCTGATAACAAGAAGACACATTTCTTAGATGCCTCTGGTTAAAGCGCGTGAATGGTGTCATTAGTGTTGAGTCCATTGTTGAGGAAATTGCCTGCTCAGGAAGGATCTGCAAATTAAAGGGCCTCTTTTGAACAGCATCAGTCTGGGGTATCAAATAAGGAAGTTGTAGTTCTGAGGAGAGCTCTTACAGTACATCTAATATCTCACTGTAAAAAAACAAATCAGTAAAAAATAGGGACAATGTACAGTAGTAATATCAAGGAATTTTCCATATTGATTTTTTCAAATAGTTTTATTTGAATTTTCCACTGTATCATGTTGTGGTTTAGGGTTAACAGAAATGTCTGTAAAATGAATGGATAATTATTTTTTTAAACAGTGCGTCTGATGTGCCAGTGCCAAGTATATATAGATAATAATGATAATTTTCACATTACTACTTTGAATAACCACAGATATAAGGATTTTGATTTGCTTAACATTTCAGTCACTATATAATCCTCATACTTTCATTTGTTTTTCACAGTTTTAATGAATTTACTATTATTTAAATAAAAAGGAGTCTGCGTGTGCACACACATATAGTAATGTAGGTTTGTTAATGTAGTAATGTAGACGTATTGCATCTTTAATGTCTAGACAGCACTCAACTGACTCATTTTAACTGACTCGAAAAGCATTCTTTATCTTGCACTTGTTTGCCCTGTACCAAGATAGGACCACTGAAAATTACTGAGCTTGATTTTTCCTTCTCAAACTTTTGGCAGTTTTTCATTTTGTTTTGATATAATCACTATATCACAGCTGAGTGGGATGGGGAAAATGCTGCCTGAAACTATATCTATATCCCATTTTAGAACTCCTGCCAAATGAGTCAGACGCTTCTTTGTCTCTGTCACTGCAACAAAGAGCCTTGTTTAATTTTGCTCCACGCATTTGGATGGAAACCAAGAAAAAAATTGCTATACGCAGCAGTTTTTCTAAGAGTAGGCTGATGATGGTTTTCAATAGCTGCCCTTGAAGGGATATGCATTCTTCTTTGATAAAAAACAGTATTAGAGATTTAAAGGCCGATTTTCAATTCTAAACTTCACTGGAGCTAATCACAAAAGGTTTCTTTTAAATTTCAATTTGTCCATTGAGTATTTCATAGAGCTTGAAGCTTAGATGTTACTTTTATTCTCAAAACATTTTTCCTTATGATCTCCTACTACTGCAGTTGTATTTTCCCTCAGCAATCTCCAAATCGATCCGAGGCATTCATCTATTTTTTTATGCTGTAGCTTCTGCACTGTCAAATTCAATTTTACATAAAACATGAACCCTCCAATCCCTCCAAAACATTTTAGCACCATCCTGTGGATAAACATCCAAACATCCATCCCTTCATATTGAACTCAGTCTCCTGAACCCAACAACCTTTGTGAGTGGAGTTCACCTCTCAAATATAAAGGTTCTCTATTGGCATCTGTGGTTCCTTGGAGAAACATCAAGATCCATGGAACCTTAAAAGGCTCTTTATTGTGGAAATATAATGGTTCTTTTAAGAACTTCTCACTGAAAGGTTTTTTGGGGAACCCAAATGGTTCACTGCCCTTTTGGAGTCTTTATTCCTCTGTTTTTGAGTGTAGCCAAACTAAACGCCAGGGTTTGTTAACCCTTTGACACCACCAGAGGGACCAACCACAACAAAGCCAATGAGACACATGTATAATCAATTACGTCTTCAGATAACTGTTGGAAAACAAAGGAAGACTGTCCAGACTTCCTTTAAAAACCATCAATCCTCCTCACTTTAGTGGACAGAACCACAATGAGGCAGACTCATCTCAAATAACAAGGTTGTAAACCCCCAGCAGATGGGGACAGGGGGCAGGGGGCAAAAACACATTTTATTTATCTCATTTTTCCGCCAGGCACCACACACTTTTAAAAATAAAGTTTTCAAAAGGGGGGTTTCACAGCCATTGAAGAACATTTTGGATTCCCCAAAGAACCTTTCAGTGAAAAGTTCTCAAAAGTGCCATTTTTTTTCTTCAGCTGAAGAACATACAGTAAAAAAAAAGGTTCTTTATTAGCATTGATGGTTCCATGAGTAACCATTAACATCCAGTGCTCAAAAAGTTCTTTAAAATGTAGTTCACACTAAGAAAAAAAAGGTTCTTTTAAAAACTGTTCACTGAAAGATTATTTGGGGAACCATAAATGGTTTTTCTATGGCATTGCTGTGAAACCCCCCTTTTGGAATCTTATTTTTAAGAGTGTATTGATAATCTAAAGAACGTTTTAGAACATTTAATGCAATGGAAAGTTTCCATGGATGTTAAAGGTTCTTCACAGAACCATAGATGCGAATAAAAACCTTTATTTTTTTTAGAGTGCAGGCGTGCAAAGCTGGAGAGATCAGAAAAAAGCAGAAGGACAGATAGTGAATTCACTTCTATTTGTACTGTCAGCTCAGTGTGAATGCAATGTACCATGTCAATAGACGGTACCACATCTACTAAAGCCACGTCCAGCTTAACAGCACCTAATATTTACCTCAGACTTACTCACACTTTGCTGCGACAGCCATTTTGTGAGCTTAACTCTAATACAGAGAGCTGTAAAGTTAAGGGCCTCCTTGGTGTTAAATCTGTGCTACTAAACATTCAAAGCACATTTGTGACCCTGGACCACAAAACCAGTCTTAAGTGTCAATTTTTCGAAATTGAGATTTATACATCATCTGAAAGCTGAATAAATAAGCTTTCCATTGATGCATGGTTTGTTACGATCGGACAATATTTGGCCGAGATACAACTATTTGAAAATCTGGAATCTGAGGGTGCAGATCTTTAAAGTTGTCCAAATGAAGTTCTTAGCAATGCATATTACCAATCAAAAATTAAGTTTTGGTAAATTTACAGTAAGAAATTTACAAAATATCTTCATGGAACATGATTTTTATTTAATATCCTAATGATTTTTGGCATAAAATAAAAATCGATAATTTTGACCCATACAATGTGTTTTTGACTATTGCTAAAAATATACCCCAGCGACTTAAGACTGGTTTTGTGGTCCACGGTCACATTTATGGCAGGGTGTATCAAAGTAAGCAAACAGGAAAATCTCTGAAGATGCTTTTCAGATTTGCTTTTTTCCTTTTTATGCCATTACTTGATGTAAACATAGTCATGTCTACTCTCTCTTTCTCTCATCTGCACACCTGCAAAATCCAAGTCACCATCTGCAAAGGGTCATTATGGAGGAGATATTTAGGCTTCCCATCACTGCAATAAGCTGTGGCTGAATCACATAATCCCTGACACCCAGCCACATTGATCCATTTAAGAGAGTGACTAATGATACAAATCATGCCATTGTAGACACTCCCACAGCTTTCCCAAAGTCATAAACATTTAAACGTATCAAAGACAATTCCAATATCAACCACTAGCTCATAATGTAACCCGAGCCTGTAATGTTTAGAAGTAAATGGAATATAAATGTGCCTTTTGACATACAACACTTGAACTCCATTTTACAAGGTGTCTGGTAACACTTATTGTTTTCCTCTTCCAAGAATTAGTCCTTTTTTATACCTCCAAATGTCAGGTTGAGTCAAAATAAATGTATTGTGAGAGACAGCTTTGGATTCTTGCCAGGAGGGAAATGCATGGTTTTGTGGTAAAAGACAGATTTGAAGAGGTCTGATGGGAAATCTGCTGTGTCCTGCAAGTGATTCATGTATCGCAGAGCACATGATCTGAATTCAAACCTTCTCCAGCTGGTGATTATGGTGTGTCTGTATACAAGACCTGAAATGACACTAAAGCACATATTAAACATATGGGAATATAATGTATGCAGTTACACCACCACTCAAAAGTTTAGGGTCAGTAAGAGTAACTTTTTGAAAGAAATGACTACTTTTATCCAGCAAGAGTGCATTAAACTGATCAAAAGTGACAGTATACTTTGTTATGAACTGTACTTCAAATAAGTGCTGTTCTTTTGAGCTTTCTATTCATTAAAGAATCCTGAAAAATATATATCATGGTTCCACTAAAATATTAAGCAGCACAACTGTTTTCAACACTGATAATAAGAAATATTTCTTGAGCACCAATTCAGCATATTAGAATGATTTCTTAAGGATCATGTGACACTGAAGACTGGAGTAATGATGCTGAGAATTAATTTTTGCATCACGGGAATAAATTACATTTTAAAATACATTCAAATAGAAATTAGTTATTTTAAATCATAATAATATTTTACAATATTACTGTATTTTTGATCAAATAATTGAACTTCAAAATCCTTAAAAAATTACTTCATACTTGTTTAAAGGTTTAAGTTTGGGTAAAAAAATTTATAATATACTGTTTGACAGGTTCAATTGTGACAATTACAACATGCCCCACTATTAGGGCATTCTGTCATGAAATATCAATGTGTTTTGAATTAACAGTATCTTTAATATTACCTGGCAATAATTATAGAAATGCTCAATAGCTTTAGATTAGTATGACAACTAGCCCTGGTCTCCTCTATACTGCACATCTGAGATAAACTGCATAAATTCTCTCTGCTTAGTCTATGTGCATTAAATTTAGATTTCCTCGGGTGAAAGCCTTCCCTAGAGAGTTTGAGCTTAAGTAATTATCCCTTAGACAAGGTTCAAAGCAGAAAGATAGTCTGACTCAGTGACTCATTGTAGTTTTCCTGCTAAATTAGTATTTTCTCACCAAAAAAAGACCCACAGCATTGTGAAATTTGATTACAGAGTAGAATGAACTTTTGTCTGCGGTTATAGGTGGGCTAAACGGGTGTTACTGACTGAGACAAGTTCTTTGTTTCAGTGCCAAATGTTTAAAGCATTTATATTTTGGGAGTGCAACTATTTAAGATTCAGTGGTTTGTAACAGGTGGGTATCACTAATGATGCTTACAGAGTGAAAGTTAACAGTGGAAAAAGATCATACAACCAAAACTACCTGAAGCCTCCCTTTTCTTCCTCTGTGCACCATGGGACTTTTCAATAATAAGGAATCCTGTGAAGAAATTACAATGCTGGAACTTTCACATCCCACCAGGATCATGAACCTTTGGGGTAAGAATGGCATTCAGAAGCCCCTAATGAACAACAAAGGACTCCCCTATAGTGAATGCATAAGTGTGTGTATAGTTCATATTTGTTGTGCATGTCAGCTAATAATAATCTAGCACTCTTTATGCCTATTTTGCTTTACATTTATGCATTCAGCTTAAAGAGCCTTCAAGGTATCTATTTGATCAGTATGTGTGCCATTCTTTAACTACACGGGTCCATATAGGCTCCATAACAGCATGCAGCCATTAATTATATGTTTATTTGTGAAAACTATGTTGATTAAGAACAATAAAGCTAAGATTTCGATCACGAGGACAAGGAGGTTCAAAACAAGCTTCTTTTGTGCTGTCGTCAGCCTCTTTCTCGGGAGCGGGGCCCCCTCAGTCTGATAAAATGCAAGCCAGACTCCTCAAACACTCCACCATGGAAGCAGCTTCAACCAGACCCCTGAGGCTCTATTAAACGTCACTCAGTGGAAACATGAAAGAAAGCCCCGTGGAAATGAATCATAGCCTCTACCCCTCCTCACCCTGATCCCTCCATCCCATGTGCCCGTGACCACAAGAAAGAGCATGGTGGAGAAGGAGTGGAGGTTATAAAACACACGCTAGCTTTGTGCAGCTTGTTGTTTAGCAGTGATGCAAATGTTGGCACAATGATATCTCTGTATGATACATATTGTGAATACTTAAGTCTTTGTATTTGGATCAACTTTTTTTCAAATACATAAAATAAAGCTCTTTAGTAAGACATAATGCAAGTATAACCTGACTTTTGAGGAGTCAATGCTTGTTTGCTGAAAATCAGAGCTAGTCAGCAAATTTGTCAGCAAAGTTGACAGATTTTATAAAGTATCACACAGATGGGCACAGACTATGGAGTATAAAGGGGCATTTGCATGACACTGTTGACTTAAAACTGAAAGATTTATGCGGTTTGACCGTTAATTAAGATGACAACAGCATTTGGGGGGCCTGAAAATGCAAAGTTTTGAAAACAGTTTCAAAATGCAAGTTTTTGAGAAAGATACAGTTATCTCCATGTAAACTATAAAACATGAATGCGTGAAAATGGTGATGTCATGCACATGCATATATGTGACCCTGGACCACAAAACCAGTCTTAAGTAGCACGGGTATATTTGCAGCAATAGCCAAAAATACATTGTATGGGTCAAAATGATTGATTTTTCTTTTATGCCAAAAATCATTAGGATATTAAGTAAAGATCATGTTCCATGAAGATATTTTGTAAATTTCCTAGCATAAAGATATCAAAACTTAATTTCTGATTAGTAATATGGATAGCTAAGAACTTCATTTCGGCAACTTTAAATTTTCTCAATATTTTGTTTTTTTGCACCCTCAGATTCCAGATTTTCAAATAGTTGTGTCTTGTCCAAATATTGTCCTATCCTAACAAACCATAAATCAATTTATTCAGCTTTCAGATGTGTAAATGTCAATTTCAAAAAATTGACCCTTATGACCCTTATGATTTTGTGGTCCAGGGTTACATATTACATGTTCACATCGTGTTTCTTTAAAAAAGGTACATCGCCATCTACTTACCTCCCGTACATAATTAAGCACTTTAGTCGTTATTTTCATGGATCTGTGTAAACAGGGATCGTTTTGATGACGTTGTTGTCTGTATGCGAAAAATGGAAAGGAAAAAATGTGATTTTAGAACACGTTATTTTACATTTGCCATGCATCTCTTAGAAACATGGAATGTGTTTCTGAGCGAGTTTGTTGTTTTTAGAACAACTTGAAAGCTTGGTGTGATCCTCAGTCATTTAGCATGTTACCCAGTTTTTCCTCTGTAACCATCTAAAAAGTTGGCAAGCGTGTGACGCCTATAGTTTTTAAACTCGCTAAGTTCAGATTTCATGGCGCAGTGTAAATTGTGTATTGTAGTGTATTCCAGCAATAAGCTTCTATCAGAATATTTAAAGTATTTAAAACTTCGGTCCACTTACAAATAATAAATGCTGACACAACCAAAAATCACTGTGGCCAGGTAATTCCCAGTTCCCTTTGGTTTCTCAGGTCTGGGATCTTTTATTTTTAACTGCTTTTTAAACCTTGTGAATCATTCCGGAATTCACCAGGAACGCCTGTGGAGATCTGATGCACACAACCTCATCACGGACCATATGGACACCATCTTCCTATTGAGCCCTAATGGTTCTTTAAGTTCAATCTCATATAAAGTCACTAATACAGAAGTGCAACAGACCACCTATCAAGGTAAAATAAGGCAGAACCTTATACAAAGCCAAATGCATGCTGAATCACTGCCTGCCATCTGAGATTGGGATGTGAATCATGCCAATTTAAGTAAATTTGAGCTCCCCCACACCACACACTAGCAGAAATTATCAGGCCAGCTGTAACCACAGCACAATTTTGAGCATTTGAGCATGTCCCTGCAAAGCATTTTAGTCAAATTACACTTTTCCATTTTAGATTACAATTTCTTCTCGGACAAAAACAAGATTATAGAAGATGCCATGTGTGATTTAAAAATTTAAAGGGATAGTTCACCTAAAAATGACAATTCTGACATTTACTCACCCTTATGTTATCCCAAAACCGTAATGACTTTCTTGCCTAGAAGAAAAAAAGGCTATCGATCAGAATGTTTATACTATGAAAGCAAATGGTAAAGCTAGCGCCACCCTTCAGAGGGAGGGAAAAAAGAAAATCAAAGCCTGGGCCTTTTGCTGCACAAGAAAGAATGATATACAGGTTTGAATTTGAAATAACATGAGGTAAATGTTGACAGAATGGTAAATTCTACATGACACTCTAGTAAAAAAAAATCTAGCCATTAATAGGTTAACTTCTATCTTCCAAAAAGACAAATAGCTAGCCTAGTAGCTTATTCTTCCTGTTATTTACAACTGAAAAATAAAAAAATCTTAAAAAGCCTTAAGAAACAATAGAAGAATTTCATATAAAATCTCTATAAAAGCAGATGTTGCAATAAAACATAATAGTTTTAAAACATTTTTTTCCATAAAAAATCTTACCATCTCTGTTTTGTGCAAAACTCTATTTTGAAACTGGCCGATTTTGACAGTTCAAAAGGCACTGAGTTCACAGCGATGCTTCCAATACCGATATTTTAGTGCCATCTAGTGGGAATGCTTGTGACATAAAATGATCTAGCGCCTTCAAATGTGTTTCTGTTTAGTAAAAACAACGTTTATTAAAATATAAGGAATGTTTTCGGATTTTCAAACTGATGAACTTAGAAAACGAAACGAAATAAAAGAATTTAATCATTCATTAAATCTGGCATACTGAACGTTACGAGAGAAGAGAGTGTATTCTACCATGATAGCTTTGAAAATTTTAGATATCTTAGGGGTAAATGGAACGGTTAAATATTATACCTTTACATAAAAATAACTATTCGCTTACGTCAAAAAAACAAAACAAAACAAAAACGAATTGATCGCTGTTCTTTTCTAGAACGGTGACGGCGCATGCGCTGCGTATGTAACCACACAAGGTCAAAGGCACGTGCGTCTACCGGCTGTCATTCAGTAGTCTCTGCGTGGATAGAGTGGATTTAACTACCTCTGCACTTGTTTGCGACTTTATAATAATAACTGGGGATTGATTGCGGTTACGATCTACTGTTGAAATGGCAAGAGGAAGTCGCAGTCGTCCTTCACCGGCACCAGCGAGGTATCTCAGACACTTTGGCTGATAGTGTAACGCACCGAGTTAGCGAGCTGCAAGCTAACTTTGACTAAATGTAGAGGTAAAGTTAGACGATATGTCAGCAGTACTCAAGAAAAACACTAGACTACTCATAAAAATATTAGACTGAATACTTGTTTGTTTGTTTACTTATTCTTTGCGTATCCCAAATACATCCAGAGCAGTAGGTGAAAGGTCAAACCAAAAACATGATATTCTAAGTGGAAAACTCTTAATAGCTGCTTAGTATTTAGTTATTTATTTATTTAAATGTATTTATTTATGCATAATGCCTGTCATTTGACAGCCTATGACGCAAACCAGGTTTAAGTCTTTATCGTCTTTCCATCTGAAGTTGCCAAAAGCAGCTCAAAGGCATGTCTGTATCACCTGATACTGATTCAGGTTAATGTAAAATATATTTTTTATATCCTATTTTCTATGTGTATTCTTTACAAGGCATATGCCAAGATTAGCTACTTCATGGGATTTTATAATAGTTTTATACTTGGTTATTTTATAACATATTTCACCTTGTTTTCTTCTTAGTGCTCCTGCCCCATCCTACACTCCAGCCCCAGCACCACCTCCTCCGATGGCAATGGCCTCTGCCACGGCCCAGCCCAAGCAGCCAGGTCTCATGGCCCAGATGGCCACCACAGCTGCCGGAGTGGCAGTCGGCTCGGCCGTAGGGCACGTGATGGGCGGTGCCATCACAGGTGCTTTCAGTGGAGGCAGCAGCAGCAGCTCAGAGGCATCCAAACCAGCACCTACATATCAGGTGATACCTAAAATATGCCATATTTCTCTGTGGAAAAACATTTTTGACAAATCATCACACAAGTCTTTTGCACATTTTCAGTGGCATTTTGTCATTAATAGGGATGTTTAAAAGTCTTTTTTTAAAGAGTTGTAAGCCATGAACTAAACTAACCAGCTACGAGGTAAAGCAAAAGATTACAAACTTTGATTTGAAGCAAAAAAGAATGCATTTAAAAATTGCATAAAAAGACATAGGGACAAGACTACATCCTTATAGGCTTTAATGAGGGAAAGAACTACAATCCCATGAATCACTGTGAATAAAAGATTGTGCAGATTAGAAATAATGTATTTCACATTTATTACAAAATATGCACAGGCAATATAATATTAAAAATAATGTGGATTAACAGCTTTAGCAAAAGTACAGCCTCGTAGCTCACAGTAGGTCTATCCTTAGCAATTTGTAAGTTATAGTTAAAAACCAATTCCTCTAAAGTTCCTCTAAGGTTTTTCCATTCTGTATCAGGATTGTATCAGGATATCATTTTAAAAAAAAAAGTGTGCAATTTTGCATAAAATACAACCCTGGCACACATTTACGTGGTGGTGAAAAGATTTATTTATTTATTTTTTAAATTTTCATGAAGAATATGGAATAAACTAAGAAGCATGACAGTGGCTACATCCCCTCATCTTGTATTTATGCTCGCAGGAGCCCTCACGACTTCCACCCTCTCAGTCTGGCCCATGTCTCTTTGAGGTGAGGCAGTTTCTGGACTGTGCGACGACTCAGGCTGATCTGAGCTTGTGCGAAGGCTTCAATGAAGCTCTTAAGCAGTGCAAACTCTCACATGGTAAGCCTCCCGTCAGCACAGACATTAGACATGATCTTCATCCAGGACTGTACTAGCATGCAACCTGTTATGTGAATCTTACAGACAATACAAAAAAATTCTAAATTGGATAGTGATTTTGTTTCAAAGTGCTTGAAATTGCCAAAAAAAAAAAAAAGGTTTTGAAGAAATACTCTAGAATGAAATGAGATACACACGCATTAATGCACTATTAATAATAAAAACCTGTTGTCCTTGAAATGACCTTATATTTTGTCCCTTTAGGTGTAACATCTCTGGTGTGATGGAGAACCTGGAAGATTTAAACACTAAATGTAGTCAAATATTGGTCAAGAATCACAATATTTCCAGCAGTTAATGTGAATTACTTATGTTTATAGTTTTAACATACACATTGCTACTTTTGAATGTCTGATCATGTAAATTAAGTTGTACAATTAAAGAGCTGCTATTTATCTTTTTTCTTTGATTGTTATTTAAGCATGGCACATTTCATTCATATGTCGTCATCCTACTCTGTTGTGTATCTTTTAGGCACATTATGTGGAACAGTCTATTTTGATATAGTCTTGTTCATGATTTACAAGTATCTAATAGAGTTACAAAACAAAAGCCTGATAACTAGTTATATCACACTCTTTCCAAACTAAGTTTGCACAGCAGGGGTCCGTTCTTCGTACGTCGCTAACTCAGTTAGCTGGATTTGATTGTTGCC
>JAFVLL020001948.1:54449-74449 GCA_021397915.2 Tor tambroides
ATAAACATTTATTGCAAAATATTCACATGCAATATAATATACCTATATTTAAGTTATTTGACAGTGTTGGGAGGTTGATTATGTTATGTGTAGTGATTCTTGGGAATGGCAGGCGCTAAAGTGTTCTTTTGGTGTGATTTGCTTGTTTTGATTTTTAAATTGGAGGAGATTTCTTTGAAGAATCATGAGAAATGTAGTTTTTTTTAAACAAATAGTTTTAAAAAATAATGAGGATTAACAGCTTCAGCAAAAGTATGCATCATTTATTAACAGCCCCGTAGCTCACAATAGGTCTTTCTTTAGCAATTTCAAAGTTAGAGTTAAAAATCAGTTCCTCTATATAGAAAATGAATGAGTTTTTATTTTTTTTATTCTGGAGCAAGACTGTTGCAGTCTATAGTAGCAACAGTTCATACTGACCACATTATTAAACAAATGGGTTCAATTTTCCATAAAATACAACCCTGGCATGTGGCGATGGTTTTTATATGGTGGCGAAAAGATAAGATACTGTCATGTGACAGTAAGCATGACAGTAGTTACATCCCCTCATCTTGTATTTATGCTTGCAGGAGCCCTCGCGACTTCCACCCTCTCAGTCTGGCCCATGTCTCTTTGAGGTGAGGCAGTTTCTGGACTGTGCCACGACTCAGGCTGATCTGAGCTTGTGCGAAGGCTTCAATGAAGCTCTTAAGCAGTGCAAACTCTCACATGGTAAGCTTGAAATTACCACAAAAAATATTTAGTAAGAATTACTCAAGAATGTGAGATACACATGCATTAATGTACTGTTACTAATAAAAACCTGTTGTCCTTGGAATGACCTTCTGATGACCTTTTGTCCCTTTAGGTGTAACATCTCTGGTGTGATGGAGAACATGGAAGATTTAAACACTAAATGTAGTCAAATATTTTGTCCAGAATATCGATATTTCCAGCAGTTAATGTGAATTACTTATGTTTATAGTTGTGAAATACACATTGGTACTTTTGAATGTCTGATCATGTAAATGAGGTTGTACAATTAAAGAGCTGCTATTTATCTTTTTCCTTTGATTGTTATTTAAGCATGGCACATGTCATTTATGATATCACCCTGCTCTGTTATGTATCTTTTAGTCACATTACACTGTGCGTGTGCATGTAGAACAGGTCCATTTTGATATAGTCGTGTTTATGATTTACAAGTATCTGATGCATAAGCCTGATAACTAGTTATATCACACTCTTTCCAAACAAAGTTTGCAGAGCAGGCCTTTCTTGATTACACAATCTCATCCTTTTGTCACAAATATTGAAAGCATTTTTTACTTCACACAAACAAGAAAGAACAAAGGAATTGATTTAATATGCAGCATAAAAAACACTATTTTATAAGATTTCAATCATAGTAACATTAATTTTGATAAACAACCCTTAATTCATCCTGTTCAAATCTCATTCATACTACTGACGAAAGTTCAAGAGGCGTGAAAGGAATTTGGCACAGTGACCAATCACAGAGCTTGGTGAACAGGCGTCTCTGGCTTTCAACCAATCAGAGAAAGCGATTTATCACAAGGAAGCAGAGCCACAACGGGTCATTCTCACACTAGTCAGCAGCAGTAGCTGAAATAACATGCCGTTCATAAATGTAGAAACCAATTTACCTGCAAGCAAGTTTCCAGAAGACTTGTTGAAAAGACTATGTAGTGCATTGGCTGCAGCTTTGGGGAAACCGGAAGAAGTGAGTATTGTAGCATTAGTTATGTAATGGTTCTCTCTTCACGTTAAATGTCTTGACCTTGATCATAGATCTTTAAAGTTCGCAATGGTTGATGTCTTCAGAGGATGAATCTGGTGGTGAAGACTGACCTGCCAATGATGATCGCGGGGTCCAGCTCCCCGTGTTTGTTGATGTCTTTGTCTGCCGTAGGAGTGACTGATACTGCGGAGAAAAATAAGGAGCACAGCGCCAAAATCTTCCAGTTTCTGAAAGGAGAGCTTGGGCTTAGCGATGACCGGTAAATGAATAAAAATGACGGGTTGAACACACTTTGAATGTACTGGTTACTTACCTACCTCAATATTTGGCAACTTGTTTGAAAGTTACAATGTAGTGCGTAAAATCTAGTAAACAAAAAGTAAACTTAACATAAACATTTGAAAGTTGCAGTCCCTACCAAAATATTGTTGACTGACATTGCATTAATGGGCGTGTCTGTTTGTGTACAATAAAATGCTTCCTGAAATGATAATGTCCCTCCCCCTTAATTATAAATCCCACCTTCCACTGTAGCAAATCAGCGTTCATTTTTCATAGTGGCATTGCTTCAAAATGGCCACGAAATGGTTTAAATTTGGTTTAAATGGGACTTTTGATCAAGCCATTGTTTGTGTTATAAAATATAGGCCTAATGTCCTGATTTTCTTTCTCTTCTGTGTTCTCTTGCAGTATTTTGATATTGTTCTACCCTCTGGAGCTGTGGCAGATTGGAAAGAAAGGAACAGTGATGAGCTTCTTATAAGACTTCACATTCTTTTCTATGTAATTCCTGTTTGGGATTCAGCTAGCTGGACATGCATTGCACCTGGTTGATAGGACCGTTTTGTTCTTATAGGAATAAGAATATTTCCTGATTTTCTTGAATAGTAGCTTGTGATTTAAAAATAATCACTTTACTAAAATAAATATAAAATGCATTTAGCATTTTGATAGGAAATCAATATATTGGGTTGGGTGTGTCTATTTTTAGACAATAAGGAAAATAAATTGATAAAGTTATATTGTGTAGTTAATTGTATGAATTGCTCAGTGTTAGTCACTTTTCCTGAGAAAGTGCCATATTCAGTCAATCAGTTTATCTGTCAACCACATCTACGGATCAAATCACACCATAATGACCAGCTTACAAAAGCCATAGAAATATCCATAATCATGTAATCAGCTGAGGACAAAGAGTGAGTTTTGATTTACACAGATGTCAGTTGCATAGCATAGAGTATAAGTGCACACAAAATGTCTTTTCTCACTAATTCTGTGTTTGTCAAGTACATGGATTCAGAAATTTGCTAAAAACTAAACAGAAAAACAATAAAAACATTCTTGAATAAAGCATCCGTGTAATTCATCAAGGGGTTTTGGGGTGATGTGGATAGCATTTGTTTCCAGGGTAGACAAGCAGTTTGGATCTACAGTATGTTTCATGGTTCAAGAAGAACACTCACTTTTCTTGAACACAAATAAACATGAAATACATTGTAATTGTGAATCATACTATTTATTAGTGATACTGTAAAAAACTAGGCTAATTCTTCAAGGAATACTGGATTATGTTTTACAAGAACTACTTAGAAATTGTGTTTAATTCAGCGTCTTACTAATGAGTCTTTGTAATTATTTGTGAAATTTACTATCAATTTCTGAAAACCCTACACAATTTTTTTCAGTATATAGACAATTTTACCACCAGGCAAATTTTCTAAAGATATTCTAAAGTCATTAAAATAGTTTAGTAGTATAATATTTAATCTATGTAGGAAGTATCTTCAATATGTTAGTTTCAGATTAAAAAACAATGTTTTGATAGCAATTTTTCAAATTAAAATATGATATAGAGATGAACGTTTAATGAACTGTCACGCTTAATATACCCTCGACAGATGGCGCTAATTGCAAGAGAGAAAAATGAAGAAAATAAAATGATTCAAAGTTTATAGCTAAACACAAATTATAGTGCTTACAACACTTGATTAATTTAAAGTGTTAATGATATTAAGTCATTCTGTGTCTTTTGTGATAAAATTCCACACACTCACGATGAGATCGACCCATTTTCCCCCAGTTGGCAGAGGGTTTTAGGAACAGAGTTCAGCGGGGTGTGGTGTATCAGTAGAAGGCGATACTTGTGCAACGGGGCACAGTCATTTCATTGCAGTTTTCTTTGGGTTGTGTTTTATTAAGAAGAGAGATACTTGTCAGAAAATGGCTTTGGAAATGTACTTGGATCTGTTTTCGCAGCCATGTCGCTCTGTTTACATCTTTGCCAAGAAAAACAACATCCAGTTCGACTACAAGAAGATTTCGCTTTTTGAAGGTAGCCTACAATATCGTGTTTTCTAAACCGCGTAAAGAGCATTTTACATTGATTTTGCAGCATTCACCAAAACGTCTTCATTGGAAGGAAAAGCTTACAGACTTTGGAAGTTCTTCATTTTACAATGAAATGCAACAGTCTTTTTGTTATATTCCTGTTACATGTGAGGAAGTTGTGGTTAGACTACAGAATGTAAACTTTTATTGATATAGGCAGATGTAGCTAAAGGTATTATTTACGCGATTTAATGCTGTGAGTCACTAATCTGGCAGACAGTTATGCCGTTCCTGCACGTCTTTTACATTGTGCCAGTTGTGCGCAACGATCACCCTAATATTATTATATGAGTATTTTTACCAAAACGTAAATATGAGATCTGTCCCTCAGGTTATCAGTATAATGAAGAATATGGGAAAATCAACCTTCTACGAAAAGCACCAGCAATCAAAGATGGAGACTTTTGCTTGGCTGAAAGGTATGAGGTCTACGGAGAGCAGGTTTTTGGATAGCAAAATGTTTATGCTTTTTTCTTTGGCGTTAAACCATTTTAAGTCATTTTAAGGCGCTTTGGAAATTTTCTGAAGCCCTCTGGTTGAAAACCACTGTTCTAGAATGTATGAATCAGAGACACCTGTTTGTTTTGTGCCTCAAATAAACTGTTACTTCCTGTAGTGTTGCGATTATGCTGTACCTGGCTGAGAAGTTCCACACTCCAGACCACTGGTACCCAGCTGACCTGCAGAAGCGTGCTAGAGTAAATGAATATCTATCATGGCAGCACTCTGCCATACGGATACATGGATCCAAGATGCTCTGGTTCAAGGTGAGTATATTTATTCTCATTCAAAGGTGCTGTGGTAAACAGTATCAGATTTCAGCAGCTTCCAAGCTGATGGTTCACTCCTGTTGTTCTGTGACCTTGGGACTGAAGCCTATCTAATCTTTAGAATTGCTACACAGTTAACTGCTAACTTTTTTAGTGTAATTATTCATTAATGGAATTAAGTAGTTTTCTTGTTTTGCTGTAGCTCCTGATTCCAAAAGTTTTAGGAGTTGAGATCCCTAAGGAAAAGATGGACAATGCACTAGAGGATCTTAATGCATCACTAAACCTTTTTGAGGAGAAGTTTCTGCAAGACAGACCGTTCATTGTTGGTGATCAGATCTCATTGGCTGACCTGGTTGCTATTGTGGAAATCATGCAGGTATGTATGCAAATTATTCTGTTTCGGATGAAGCAATATTATGATCTGAGAAATTAAGGCAGATGATATCTGACAATTGTTTTTTTTTATACTTGATAACGCCTTTTTGTTTCAGCCTGTAGGTGCTGGTGTGGATGTGTTTGAGAACAGACCCAAAGTCAAGGCATGGAAGGACAGAGTCAGAGCAGAAATTGGGGCTGAGCTGTTTGATGAGGCCCACCAGGCAATTCTTTATGCACAGGAGGCAGTGAAAACCATGGACGCCAAAAAGATGGAGCACTACAAACCTAAAATTTTGAAATATTTCCTCTCCTAAACAAACTGGTAGACATTGTTGGTTAAAACAGTCAGTTAGTCAGGAAAAATATTATTTTCTAACTACACTTTCCATTATGAGTAATCACTAAGAATTAAATTAATTTGCTTAAATTGTATGTGACATAACCTTTGTCATTTTTCAGTGAATGAATCCAATAATCAATGTTTCTGTGTGACCTCAAAAAGAAGCAAACTGTGAAATAGCACATTTCCAGCTGTGTTCGCTCTCAAATTCTGAATTGCTGCACTCAATGTGACCTTATCGTTTGAAAAACTAGGCAATAACACACAGACACTCAATACAGCATTGTTTCAGAAAATCACTTAACACCCATTGGAAGGAGCTGGGAGGAATGTTTCCTCCCTCTGTGTTTATGGAATGTAATCAGATATTATATGGTTTCCTCCAGAACACTCTGCACGATAAGGAATAACACATTTTGTTAATTTCTTGTAGATAAGACAGGGTACATTCAGTCAGCATTTCCATTAAATCTCTCCAGTATCATCAATAAATGTATCTTTTATGATCAGTCTCTGTGGTGAATTTTACTCTCTTCTCTACAAGAGTTATATTTCTTTAGATTTATTTCTCTAATATATTTGGGGTTTTTTCCTCCATATTTACTACATTCAAATTAACTTGTTGAGCTTTGTGGTTTTCTGTTAAGAGGAACAGATAGTAAAAACTGGGAACAATAACTAAAATTTTAGTTAATTTTTTCATACAAAGCTATCATATGGCTTCAGAAAAGCTGAAATAATGGGCATGAGTTATAATAGTTGAATTTATTTTTATTATTTAGTTTTAGAAGCTCATGGTTAACCTTCACTTGGTATCTTCAAGAATAAAACACATAATTTGCCTATACAAAATGAGCTTAATTTGTGGGCAGTTGTATTCTGCAGTAAAGTGAGAGCTCAGTGGTACTTCATAACCTTGTTTAAATAGACCAAAGCATCAATCTACACTTCACTAAAAGTGCTCCATGGGCAAAAGGAAAAACGGAACCACCTTCGGTGTAAATTGTGACCAAAATGTCAACCATTCCTTAAAACTGTTCTTGAGTCGTACATGATCTTCAGCCTCAGAAAGTGAAACGACAGTTCAGCGGGAAGTGTGTAAAGTTTGGACCGCACTGCGAAGTCGTCGAAAGTTAATACAGGCTAACCTACAAAACTTGTGACTGAGTGGACAGGAAGGGGCATAAAAGTAGATAGAAGTATACTTTTTCACGAGTTCACACTTACATATAATTTGAAGGGGTAAGGTTTAATGCGTATTTGGCGTGCTGTCCGGGGGGAGGGCTCCGAGCTCAGAGTTCGGCCCGAACCCAGAGTACTCCCCCCAAAAGGCTAAAAAGCAGAGGACAGCCGCCGAACTAAAGACCCCCCAAATGAGTGCCGAGTTTGGCGGGCTGGTATCTCGAGAAAGGGTCTGGATGTTTGGCCAGGGGGGCCCGTGATGGCGGCTCACTGTGCCTGGACTGACAGGCCCTGCTGGCCTGCAACGGGGAGCAGTTGTAATTTGGAGCGATCGACCGGGAGAGTTTGCGCCTTCTTTCTCCGCTGTGAGACCAATGCTCGCTGGACAGAAGAGGAAACGGGAGAGAGGAAAATGAGAGCTTGACCGGGAGATTTTCTCACACTGCGTCCGCTGTGAGACCAAATGCTCGCTGGACGAAAGAGAAAACGTAAGTGCTCTACCGGGAAAGTTCTCACTGCGTCCATATGATGAAAAATGGGCTTGAGCTGCAAGCGGAGGCAGGCCCGTGCTTGTTTGAGCTACTGGAGCTGCAGGCCACTGAAAGTGGGCGGGGTTGTAACCTGTTGGGTGAGACTGTTGAAGTGGTTGGACCTGTGCTGCTAGCGGTGATAGCCTCGCGCTAGTGTCTGTGACAGGAGCTGGAGGCCGCTGAAAAGGAAAAGGGTTATAAACAGCGGGAGTATCAAACTGAGTGGTTGTGGGGAGGCCGCTGGGCCCGGCTGTATGCGGCGCTGTGGCAGCAGAAGCTGTGGTGGAGGGCTGGGCCTCATTGAGAGGTGGGAGTGCCATGGCGGAATCTGGAGCGCGGCCCAGGCTCGCTGAAGGCCTGTTGCTGCGTCTTGATGGGCGAAGCGATCCGGATCCTGTGCGGGAAGACGACGGTGGTGACTGGGCAGGCGATTTTTGGGCCCTGCGGGCTTTGCTCTGCCTGTGGGTCATCTTGGGAGTTGACTGTAAGGAAACGTACAGATCATACAGCTCCGCCATGCTGCAAAACTGTCAATGGAATGAGGTGAGACTGCTGAGTCTATATACCTCTTACCATTGATTGCTGAGTGCTCTCCACTTGTGTTAATTGATTGCTGAGTGCTCTCCACTTGTGTTAATTATCTGAACGTGCTCCTCCCGAACTTTGTTAATAAAACATCATTTCATTCAAGCGATCATAATGAGCGAAAAACGTTGCTGTGATTCGGTAGGTGAGTGTTTTTTCGACTACTACACGTCAAAATTATTGGTGATAAGAAGCAAGAAAGTGGGAACACTGAATCGGTTAACTCAAGCTTTAGTCATCGCCTATGTCATCGGGTAAGTTAACTTGTTCGAATAATAAATACATAAAGAGCACAGTTTACACTCCAGTACAATGAAACTGTATTCTTAACTTCATTGTTTGATTTCAGGTATGTGTGTGTTCTTAAGAAAGGCTACCAGGACACGGACACCGTCCTCAGCTCTGTCACGACCAAAGTGAAAGGCATTGCTTTAACAAACACCACCGAGTTGGGTGAACGGATCTGGGATGTGGCTGACTACATTATCCCACCGCAGGTAGTCCGTCGATTTGACGAAGGGGAGGTACAGGCTAGACGATTTAAATGCCCACTAACCTCACTGGTTCCACCACCTTCATGGGTTATGAAGAGGATATGGCTGCACCTGCATGCTCACTGTATTGTGTACACTCTTTACTCAAGGGCTGTATGCAATCTTTTGGAATATAGGCTACACAGATTTTGAGTCTCTTGGGAAATCAGTGTTGGGTGTTTGCTTTAATGATCTTAGTGGTTTTCAACCTTTATAGATCCAAAGTCATTCAGACTTTAGTCAATATATTTCCTCTTACACTAGAAACGTTTTTGTTTTCATACTCGTTTAAGCATAGAGGCTGTCAAATAATTAAACTTGATTCATTTCAAGTAGTACACTCTAAAAAATGCTGGGTTAAATACAACCCAGAGCTGGCTAAAATATGGACGAACCCAGTGATTGTGTTGTTTTGACCCAGCGGTTGGGTTACTGTCCAGAAGGTTGAGTTAAACATTTAGCCCAACTGTTGGTTGAAAACAACCCAGCATGTGTTCTGTTCAATATTTACCCAGCACTGGGTTGTATTTAACCCAGCATTTGTTTAAAGTGTACTTTTTCAAAATTAGGGAAACTAAACTAATATATAGCTCACTTTAAAGTAGGCTATAAATGTAAATAAATGTTTATAAATGTTTTTCTCATTTTCTGAAAGCAGAAAAAGCACTCTTTACGTTTCAAAAGAAACAACATGAGTAAATATCATGTTGTTTTGAAGAGTACAGAAACCACAATTTGCCTATACAAATTTGCTAACAGTTGTACGCTGCATTAAATGTCAAATGAGAACTCAGTGGTGCTGAGTTTCTCCTGATATTTAGATTTTGCATTTTAATTATTAATGATTTCAATAAAATTTACTTGAAATAATGTTAAGACGTTTGTTTGATAAGTGTCCTATACACTTGTTTGTTTTTTCTTTTCTTTTTTTTTTTGTAGTTTGATCAAAACTGCACATTAAACATTTGAGCATTCTGTTTACTGATGGCAGTGAATGTAATTTAACAGTTTACACTGTCTTTAAGGAAATGAAAGTGTTCGTGCCTCTGGCATTATTCAATTATGAGGAAGTATATTTTTAGGTATTACTTGAAATCACATGGTTTTTGAATGTTTCAGGAGGATGGATCATTCTTTGTGCTGACCAATATGATCATCACCCCAAATCAAACACAGTCGAAATGTGCTGAGGTGAGTCATTATGGGAGGCATAGTTCTTTTTTTTTTTTTTTTTTTTTTTTTTTTTTTTTTTTTTTTTTTTTTTTTTTCCTCCCCACTAACCGATTAAAACAAACGTTACTGGCTGAAATCAAATACTAAATATTAATTGTACAATTAAATTATTTGAAATAATAGAGAGAGAGTAAGCTAAACTAATAAATAGTAGAATTAGAAAATATTGCTCAAATTTTTCTGTCATTGTCTTGTATCATGTATTTTAATCTCATTTTAACTTGTGTAACTTAGAATCCGACCCCAGCATCCATATGCACTTCTCACAGGGACTGCAAAAGAGGATTCAATGATGCTCGTGGAGATGGTATGGCTGATTCATTAAATGACACTAACTGTGAATTATGATCTTTGCAATCCCATCTGTTTAGACAGCAAACATTATTTAATAAAAATAAAATGCATTCTTTTATTTATTTCAGGTGTTCGGACTGGCAGATGTGTCCATTACAATGACACAGTGAATACTTGTGAAGTGCTGTCCTGGTGTCCTCTAGAGAAGATTGCTGAACCCCCAAAGTAAAATATATTTTTTTTATATATATATTTTTTTATATATATATAATATTATTATTATTATTATACGTGTGTGTGTGATTTTCTTTTCTTTAGATTTGAAACTATGTAATATCGGTAAAGTTGGTTTTTTTTTTTTTTTGTTTTTTTTTTTTTTTTTTTATTGACGTCTCAGTCCACCACTTCTGGCAGATGCTGAAAACTTCACTGTGCTCATAAAAAATAACATTCGTTATCCCAAATTTAATTTCAACAAGTAAGCTTGCATTATTGTTGTTTTTACTTAGATGGCTGAAAAAAGTGAATGAATTATCTGCTAATGTTTTAATTGAATGAAACATGCTCCTTATGTCCTTACAGAAGGAATATCCTACCAAATATAAATAGCTCCTACTTGACACAGTGCGTGTTCAGCTGTAAGACAGACGCTGACTGCCCTATCTTCAGACTCAAAGACATTGTTGAAGAGGCTGGAGAAGATTTTCAAACCATGGCTGTCCATGTTAGAGACTTCATTTATGTTTATCTGACATTGCTGAATTAAATTAGCTAATATTAGAATTTTTCAATAGCGTTTTGTGCACTTTTTTCCTTCTTGTTAGGGGGGTGTGATGGGAGTGCAGATCCGGTGGGATTGTGACCTTGACATGCCACAGAGCTGGTGTGTGCCTCGCTACACTTTCCGCAGACTGGACAACAAAGACCCTGAAAATAACGTGTCCCCCGGATACAACTTCAGGTAAGAGGTGTTTGCACTTAGTGGTTTCTGAGAGGAAGTGAGGCTGCATTTTAAATGAGTTTGATTAAATCTCTACAGATTTGCTAAATATTACAAGGACAGCGATGGCACAGAGACTAGGACGCTTATCAAGGGTTATGGTATTCGCTTTGTCTTGGTATTTGGCCAGGTGAGACACTTTATTCTTTCTAATGTTATAAGTTAAGCAGTTTAGCAGCATTAACTTAGCCGTTTAACACATACTATGTACTTTTGTTTTCTAATACAGGCAGGAAAATTTAATATCATTCCAACACTTCTGAATATAGGTGCAGGCTTGGCACTTTTAGGTCTGGTAAGTGTGTCTGTTACTCATCTGAATACAATAATTTTAAAAATTAGAACTAACATGGGAAACGAGCTAGTGAAAATACAGTAAAAAACTTTTTGGTGTACAATATATGCATATGCGTATATAGAGTAATGACACTGAAGACAGGAGTAATGACTGCTGAATATTCAGCAGCAATCAGGAATAAAATGCATTTTAAAATATTCAAATATAAAACATTTTTAAGTTGCAAGATTTTTTCACAATATTACTGTTTTTACTGTATTTTTTTTTTTAATTTTTTTATTTATTTTTTTTTTATCAAATATATCCAGCCCTGGTGAGTATAACAGACTTGTGGCCCATTTCAGGTGAATGTTATCTGTGATTGGATTGTCCTGACATTAATGACAAGAAAGCAACATTACAAAGAGCAGAAATATACATATGTCGATGACTTTGGACTTGTGAGTATTTATTTACACTTAACTTTTTAATAAATATATTTGGTATTTTAACATAAACCTGGATAACTTTCAGTAATATGTTATTTAAAATAGTTCTTGTGGCTCATAGTAGTTATTTCGTTATCAAGAAACTAACGTGAGATTTCTTTCAATTAGTTATCCAATGAAGAAACATAGAAGATCTTCAGGCTACCGCCTTCAACACTAATTCTATGCAAATTTCATCATGAATATGTATTTCTCAGCTTTACAAATACAGTTCCAAATGAACAATCAGATATGGTAAATAAAAAAAATATATATATGTATTTGGATAAAATTATCAGTGTGGTTTATTTATTCGCTGGCTTTGGGTCATGTGGGTTCTTTTAGCTTCCAAAAGGGCGGGGGAAAAAAGAAACATAAATGTCTCTGAAAAAAGCAAAAAATGCAAATACTGTTTTAGATCAAGTTGTCGTTTGTTCACCTTTGGAAGTTTACCGAGGACCCCTAGTGTTGGTCGAGAAACACTCCGAGTAAACCTTACATCCAGTAGAGGTCAGTAGAGAAACACACACCCCAATGTTCCTAGTTCAGGAGGAAGATCACAGCGACCTTTTTCCTCCTCCTGTTAATGCATGATGGCGGCCGCGTTGAGAGGGAGTCTTGTAACATTGGCCAAGGTGAGTCTTGGAAAAACGATTCTGTCATTTGCTCATAGTTTACAGTGACATATCCCTAATTTGTTTGTCTGAGGCACACGGCCAAATACACAGATTAACTTGGAAACGAACAGCGTTATTGACATGCGTAAGGCAAGTCTGGACTGGAACACACTGGGTGTAACATTGTAACATGGTTAAAGTCAGGATATCTCACAGGAGAGGTCCATTAGAAATTGTCTGGATGTAGAGATTTAAACAATTTACCTAGACTTCCATTATATCCCTTACACGGTGGTACCATGGTAAATGCTGATATATGGTAATATTTTGATGTCATTGAACATTTTTCATGTATTATTGTTATACCATTTTGCATATACCTGAATGAGCAGAAAGTTACTCATTACGTTTTTATGATTTAATGTCATGAGGATGCTTGAAAACAGAAATCATGTATTGTCAGGGCTGTCAATAGTTTTGGGAATTGATGCAAGGGATGTTTTCTAGTAAACTTAAGATTTAAAAAAAAAAATATGTATGTATAGGTCTGACTGACATTTTGACCTGTTGCCACCTGTAATGCACTTTTTCAAACCATACAGGTGGTTCAACCTATGTATTAAAAGTATCTGTATAAGAGCCATCTTCATGATATCATTTTTGACCCCTCAGGGTCTGAGTGGTGGCCGGTTGCAGCCGTTGTGTGCCCGCTCCCTGAGTTTGACCTCCAGTCAGAATGTTTCAGAGAGTCCCCCAGCGCGGGCTGACAGCACCTTCAAGGTCACCATGGTCCCTGGAGATGGAGTTGGACCTGAGCTGATGACTGCTGTCAAAGAGGTTTTCAAGGTACTGATGCTCTTTCTCAGTCTTTTTTCAGACACGAGTAAACTTTAAGCCTGAATATGATATAATAGGCTTTAGTTTATAGGGTTAAACTTTTAACCTTTAGTAGCCTTCTCCTCCTTCCACCTGTGTTCCAGCTCATCCCTCTCTCATTCCATATATTTGCATCTTTCTTGTTCCTAATGCCCTTTTCACCTCACTCTCTAGGCAGCTGATGTTCCTGTGGAGTTTGAGGAGTTTCACTTGAGCGAGGTGCAGAACATGGCTAGTGAGGAGAAACTGGAAGAGGTGTTGTCCTCCATGAAGAACAACAGAGTTGCTATCAAGGGTAACATTTCTAACTGCTGCTCTTGTTGTAATATTTTGGCTGTTAATTTAACATTTTAAATTTATGCAAGCTTGTTTAGGCTATATATTGATGTATTGACAAATGCTAATTTGGCATTTAAAATAAATGTTTTAATTCTCCCTGTGCTTAGGAAAGATTCACACTCCTATGGAGTACAAGGGTGAATTGGCATCGTATGAGATGAGGCTGAGGTACTTTTTTTGATTATTATTATTATTATTATTATTATTATTATTATTATTATCATTGCTCATGGTTCTCCTGCTAGTCTTTTATTTATTTATTTTTTTGGGATGTTTGTACAGGAGAAAGCTGGACCTGTTTGCCAATGTGGTTCATGTGAACAGTCTGCCTGGATACAGCACCCGCCACAATAACCTGGACCTGGTCATCATACGGGAGCAGACGGAGGGAGAATACAGCTCTCTGGAGCATGAGGTATTTTGTGTGCTTGCATTTATTTCTGAATGAGGTAAAGACTTTTTACAGTATTTAAGGTATTGATAATCTTCTCCTGTGGGTTGTTGACCAGATATTTGAGACTGAGTTGAACTTGAGAACCAGTGTTAATTTCTTGAATGAAAAAAATTTTTTTCACACCAATTGATCGCGACGAAATAGTTGATCCGATTTGCATATTGGACTGAAAGAATCAACATCTGGAAGAGGATTTAAACTTGGGTCCATTTCTCACACAGCTGACATTGCTTTGGAATATAACACACATCATATAAGTTTTTATGATGCTTTGTGTCGTCATGTTTTTATATTGAGAGATGTGGTTATTGTCTGCTATCATGATATGAAAAAAAAAAAATCTGATATTTTCCTTTTGTACAGGGGTTTTGAACAACTTAAGAGTGACTAAATGAGATATTTCAGCCAAAAAGTTAAAATTATCCCTTTAACACAAACATCTTATTTGGCATAATCAAAGCTGCCATTGACAATGTAAACTCCTTTCTACCACTTGTGCTTTTAACACAAATATTATGAAACAGAATCTGCAAAAGTAACTTTTGACGCATAGTAATTTTTCTTTTTTTTTTTTTCTTTTTTTTTTTTTTTTTTTACAGTCAAAAGTTTGTTTTTAAAGACATAGCTAATGTTCACCAAGGCTGCTTTTTTTTTTTTTTTTTTTTTTTTTTTTTTAAATCAATGTTATAAAACATTAATATTGTGAAATGTTTTAAAATTAAATATAACTGTTTTAATATATTTGAAAATGTAATTTATTCCTGTGAATCCAAAGCTGAATTTTCAGCAGCCATTACTCCAGTCTTCAGTGTCACATGATCCTTCAGAAATCATTCTATGCTGATTTGGTGCTCAAGAAAGAGTTCTTATTATTATCAGTCAATAACAGTCCGAACTGCTTAATATTATAGTGAAAACTGTGATGTATTTTTTTCAGCATGCTTTGATGCTAAAAGAACAGTGTTTATTTGAAATAGAAATATTTTGTAACAACTGTCTTTTTTAAATGTCACTTTTGATCAATTTAATGCTTTTTAAAATTGTATTAATGCATTAGTAAAAGTATACATTTTTAAAAACTGTAGTGTACATCTGCATTATGAGCACCTCTGTGTTTGTAGAGTGTATCAGGAGTGGTTGAGTGCCTGAAGATCATCACCAGGGAGAAATCTCGCCGTATCGCTAAATTTGCATTCGACTACGCCACCAAGAAAGGCCGCAGCAAAGTGACCGCTGTCCACAAAGCAAATATTATGTAAGTATGAAGGGATTATTTCGCCAGACAGTTTTAATCTCAACACACAGACTCGCTCATCTCGGATTACCTTCACAGGAAACTCGGGGATGGTCTCTTCCTGCAGAGCTGTGCGGAAGTGGCTGAACTTTACCCCAAAATTAAATATGAAAACATCATCATTGATAACTGCTGCATGCAGGTATAGTTTCCAGGCTTTTATTATTAATGACCAGCAATTAGAAAGGCCTGTATATATTTAATTAACATTGTTCTGTGGCCCACAGCTGGTGCAGAATCCTTATCAGTTTGATGTGCTAGTGATGCCAAATCTCTATGGCAACATCATTGATAACCTGGCAGCAGGGCTGGTGGGCGGAGCCGGCGTAGTTCCAGGCGAGAGTTACAGTGCAGAATATGCTGTGTTTGAAACGGTTGGTGTCTAAATCTTGTTTTTCATTCCTTTGTTCATTATACATGAACTGCAACCGTTTCAGATTTAGAATAAACTGCTTTGCGAGAGGTCCCGGGTTCAAATCCCGGACGAGCCCCCATATGTTACACCTGGCTCAAAGATGTAACATAAAAGGGAGACGACACGGCGGAATAACTTCAAGCATAAAATTTATTACGAAAAAAACTAACCAAAAATAACTGTCTCAAAGTCAGTATCAGTAATATCAGTCAGTATGAAATGCAGATGAGTGGAAGCACAAAGTGAATGGATGTGAAACAAAACATAATGCCACAAAATTGGAGCGCGGCTCTGGCAAACTGCTCGAGCAACAGGGGAGCAGCAGCGCCAACAAACTCTCACACCAGGTTTAAATAACAGTCATGACGAGCATCAGGTGTGCTCCAGTCATGCCCCAATCACAGAACCTGCCACAGAGGAAAGAAACCAAAACACCCAAACCAGCACACTCAATCCTAACAGTATGAAGTCTTAACAGTGATTCCTGTCATCTTGTATTTTCAATCAGGGTGCCAGACATCCCTTCGCTCAGGCTGTCGGCAGGAATATCGCAAACCCTACTGCTATGCTCCTCAGTGCATCCAACATGCTGAGACACCTCAAGTGAGTCTCCCACTGTTGTCCAGCATTCCATATTTACTTCATATCTTGTTTAACCTTTAAATTGTACCATTAATTGCTGTTTTGACTTTGTTCCCATTAAACATGGTTTTCAGATATAATTCAAGCAATTTATCTAGATTTGCCTTGTACATTACACCCTTTTACATTTTACATTACTTTTTAAAATGTATTCTAATAGAAAACAGTTGCTTAAATTGTAATGTTTCACAAGATTACTGATTTAACTGCATTTTTGATCAAATAAATGCAACCTCTGTGAGCACAAGAGACTTCTTTCAAAGTCGGTTAAAACACTGTTAATTATTCTAAACTTTTGACCAGTCTTGGTGATTGATGCGAGTGGGGTTTTTTTGTTTTTTTTTTCCTTTCAGTCTGGAGTATCACTCAAACGTGGTGTCTGAGGCTGTCAAGAAAGTCATCAAGCAGGGCAAGGTAAGAGATGGTTGTGTGTGTTTGTGTTCAAGTCTGAATGGAAGAGAAAGGTGTATTGTGTGGCTGATAGAACTCTATGCAGCTTACATACAATGTAGAGAACATGAGTGTGAGTTTAGGTGTGTTTCAGTGGTTTTTTTTTTTTTTTTTTTTTTTTTTTTTTTTTTTTTTTTTTTTTTGTTTCTGCATTACACTTTGGTTGAAACCCTCTGTGTTTTATGTGGACGGTTGGGGCTTTTGGTTAGGTTTGTGGGTTGAAGTTCTGCTGACTATCAGACATCGTCTTTCCTTATGTTTTATGACTGTCATCTCATTTAAAGACCATGAAATAGTCTTTCATTTTAGTCATGACAAGTTTTTTTGGGGTGTATGTTTGGGTGGAATATATCGAAGGGGTGAAAATCCATTAGCCTTTGGTTTATGCAAATTTAAAAAAAAAAAAAAAAACTTTACAGTAGGTCTGATTTGTTACAATTTAAAGCTACATAAGTTAACATTAACAATATTTCTGCAGCATTCATTAAGCTTAATGTTAAATTCAACGTGCCAATGCATTTTTAAAATGTGTCTGTTTATATTAGTTGATGCATGAACAGCAGGAACAAGCAATGAACTACTGTATTAACTAACAGCAATGATTAACAACATTGGTACCTTTTTGTAAAGTGTTACCAAAAAAAAAAAAAGTTCACGCATTCGCACAACTGAAGACATTTATGGTTGGCTCTTGCTAGTTATAATGAAGGAATTGCGGTAACACACAGGAACTGAAAGCTGCAAAATACCAAATCTGATTTCATGGGGTCTTGTATTCATTATTATCATGCATTCAGTTCACTGACACAGACGTTCCTCAGTATATACATTCAGCTTCAGCTTTGGCATTTCTAAAATTTTCCTCCTAATACAAATTCTGTCATAGTCAAACTCTAGGCTTCAGGTTTGTGCTTGTCCAGTAATTCTGATGTGGTCTTCACCTTCCCTTTCTCCACCTTTCTTCCTCTGCCGTCACATCCCGTTCTGGGTGTATGTGACTGTGTGTGTGTATTTGTGTGTGTCCCAGGTGAGGACGCGAGACCTAGGGGGTTACAGCACCACTGGTGACTTTGTCCGTGCGGTTGTGGACAACATGCGCCATCGGACTGTTTGAAGATGCTTGCCATTGTCAATCCCGGATCACCCTATACATGCCACTTCTGATCTGAATATGTTCAAAGACGATTTTAAAGCAGCCCTGTCATATCCTACATTTTCTTTCACCTTTTCACTTTTCTCCTTTTTCTTGCTGGTTACTGATTTCTGTTTGTTTTTGTTTCTTTTAATGCATCCATATACATTTATTTTCATTTCTGTTTGTCACAGTATGAATCTTTAACCTGAATTACAGTTCTGTTTAAAAGTTTGGGGTTGGTATGATTTCAAAAGGTTGTTTTTTTTTTTTTTTTTTTTTTTTAAATTATTTGATCAAAATACAGTAAAATTGTCATACTATTACAGTGAAAAATAACTTTTCTATAAAAGAAAAATGCTTCTGTAATGGCAAAGCTGAATGTCACATGATCCTTCAGAAATGATTCTAATATGCTGATTTGGTGCTTATGAAACATTTCTTTTTATCAGTGTTAAAAACTGTTTATTTTTGTGGAAACTGATAATTTTTTTTTTTTTTTTTTTTTTTTTTTTTTTTCTGGGATTCTTTGATGAATAGAAAGTTCAAAAGAGCAGCAGTTATTTGAAATAGTCACCCCAAACTTTTGAAGGGTAGTGCATGTCTGACATTGCTTTACTGTGCTGCTTTGTTCACTCCGGTTTTAGTTATATAGATAACATTAGTTTCTTGTTCCTGCTTTTATCGAATCTCTATTTGGGGCTGGTCCTCGTCGAATTGGCTTTGTGATTCCAGGACCTCAGTGAATTTTATTATCAGCAAGTTTGCAAAGGCCATTTGGCATATTGAGACTAAAGTGCCAGTGGTGTTTTTCCCCTTCTTAATGTTACTAATGTAAACATCACTAATCAAATCTGCTGCTGTCATAAGTCAGATGGGCAATTATTGGATTCATTTCACGATGCAAATGTTCTAAGCAGGAAGTCTGCTCCGTGCCATTGCTGACTAACTGTGGAAATGACGACTGACTGATATCAAAGGCAAATGATATCTCTCTGCCTCTCAGGCATTTTTAAACTTACCTCAGTCATTGCGGTACTGATCTAGTTATCTTCATATTTTTCTAAGCTCAGCACCTGCAGTTTTAGTATTTTCACTCATACCTCTTACCTTGTTTGGGAAGGTGGATTCCACACATTTCAATTTACACAGATTTCTCAAGGTTTATTCATGCTTTAAATGAACTGACCAATGTTTTGTCAAATGTGAATTTTTATTCTTTTCAATGCCAAAAAAATATGTAAAACCAAAAGGATTGAAAGTGTCACTTTGTAGTCACTGGTATTAATGTGGATTGCTTGCATTGTTTGAAGACCTTCGTCCTCATTTAACATTCACAACCTGGAAATCAGAATAACAGTTATCATATTCTAAATGTGCTGACTGTTGAGAAGCGTGTGTGTGTGAGGGAAAAACTGTTAGTTTAAAAAAAAAAAAAAAAAAATGTATATTTTTAGGTGCGCAACATATCCATGTGATCAGACAGCAGAGTATATTATATAATGTATGAAATTTATGTATAATATTTTGTTGCTCTTTTTGGTGTAGGTTCGCACCTCAGACCTGGGAGGCTACGCAACAAGCGACGAGTTCACCAGGGCTGTCATCTCTAATCTGGCCGTCTAAACCAATCCCAGCGCTCCACAAATATCATCTTAAGCACAATCTGCAGCACTGATTGTTCAGTGTCAAACTCTGTTGGTCCAGCATTTCACATTTCCTTGCCTCAAGCCTTGTTAGTGGCCTAACTTTTAAACTATCACATAGTATACAATAGAGCACAAGTGTTGTAAGATTCATGTTTTCTCTGTTCAGAACCACTGATGTACCAGACTGTATTGCTTTATGGTGCTGCTTAAAAACTGAGTTATATTTATTCAGCTATTTATTACTTAATTGCAAATGCAACCTGTTCAAACATTACCAATAAAGTGTTACGGAATGTTCTGGCAAGCATGTTATAGTTTTCAGTAATATTATTACACTAAATAAAAACTGTGCTGTACATAAATGATGCCACTCCCACAAGAGAAATG
>JAFVLL020001948.1:79449-111198 GCA_021397915.2 Tor tambroides
AAGTGATGTAATGCTAAATTTCTCCAAATCTGTTCTGATGAAGAAACAAATTCATCTATATCTTGGATGACCTGAGGGTGAGTAAATTTTCAGCAGATTTTCATTTTTGGGTGAACTATTCCTTTCTAAGCGTTGCAAGTGATGTTAAATTTGTTTGTAGAATAATAATCTATTCTAACAGACCTGAAGGCTCTTTCTGTCATGATGGACTTCTGATCCAGTTTCTATGATTAGTAATTTTTCATCTGCTTTTTGAAGTGAGACATCTGAAGTCCTGTTCTCAGAAGCAGCCAACTACAGATGTCAGAGTGGATAAGCCATTGGATCAGTGGAGAGGGTGGCGTCTTGGGCGTTGTTTTCCTCCTAACTTTCAGTAAGCACAAGGGCCCAGGCAGAATGCATGCAGTTTATATTAGCAAGGGATCCTGGGAGATTTTGCAAGACATTTCACTGAGGCTGATCGGGTTTGATGACTTGATAGGAAGTGAATTCTGTTGCTTTGAGTAATGGAGTAAATGAAGATTGTCTTTTTAAAGGAACAGTTCACCCAAAAATAAAAAAAGGACTCATCCTCATGACATTTAAAACCTGTGTGACTGCCTTTCTTTTGTGTAAAGTAAAAGGTTGTAAATATTTGAAGAATGAAAATGAATGAGTTTAAATAAATCAGATGACACATTTCACAAAGCTTCTCTGGAAAATCATTCACAAATCAGACAGAAAATGAACAGATCACTGGAATTGAAAAATAGCAATGAATGACAAAAAAACTGTTGTAAGGCTTCAGAAGACTTGAAGTATAAGTCCTGGGAAACACTTTTATGATACGTATATGTTTATTTTGCATCCCTTTTGAAACTTGACAGCCCTAGTTCTCATTCACTTTTAATTATGTTGAAAACTGAGCCAGGATATTGTACCTTTTGTTTAAGAAAGCATGTCATACAGGTTTGAAATGACATGAGGGGGAGTAAATCGTGACCCATTTTTTTATGTTGTTGTTTGTTTTTCCCCTCAGTTTCTGTGTCAGATCTGAGTGAGAGAAACACATGAGTTGTGAGAGCGCTCTTTCGGACATCCACTGTATGTGTGGATTCACTGTGTGGCTCAGTCTGACTGTGTGCAAAATACTGACCTCATCTTTGCCACTTCCTGCCCTCTGTGTGTGATGTGGCTAGACCAGATCATTCTCTGGGAAACCCTGACACAAGACTGCTGGCAATACACCACACCACCCCCTCCCCCTAGATGGGTTCAGCTTATCCATTTCCCCTGATTTCAGTACTTTGCACAGAATTTCTCAAGTCAGGTTGTGTGAGTGATCAAGGATTTTTATATCTAGCTAACGTATGTGACTCTCAGGTTAACCAACATACCAGTTTTTTTATGTTGCTGATTTTTCTTAATTCTGCCTTTTCTATTTTGAGTGTCTAAATTAAAGTCACTGCTAATGGCTTTGTTGTTAAACAGACATATGAGCTAATATAATCTCAAGGTATACATAAACCATACACTTCAGTTCAAAAGTTTGGGGTCAGAAAGATTTTTCAGTGTTTTTGAAAGCAGTCTGTTATGCTAACCAAGGCTGCATTTATTTGATCAAAATAAGTTAAAAACAGTAGTATTGTGAAATATTATTCCTATTTAAAATAACTATTCAATTTAAATTTATTTTAGAATGAAAGTTATTCTTTTGATGACAAAGCTGAATTTTCATAATTCATTATTTCTTCATTGTCATATGATTCTTAAAGCTGCAGTCCGTAACTTTTTTTGGGTTAAAAATGATCCGAAATCAATATTTGAGCAAGTACATAACCAGCCAGTGTTCAAAACTATCGCCTTCATAACGGTTAGCTTATAATAATGTTTTCTAATTTGAGTAGGTACGGGTAGGTCATTACGTTACATCTGTACACATAAAGAAGTTGTCCCGGCTACTAGGGTTGGGCCGATAGATGATGACGTCGTCCATCGCCGATGGCTGATAGACATCATGATGTTGAGCCCCCAACCGATGTCATCGTCCATCGCGATGTTTCACTGTAGACATCGATCAACCCTACCGGCCACTAGGCTATCGCATGTGAGGATCCTGCAGGTGGCGGATCATTTATAGCCTTGTCTCAACAGCAGCTAGAATAATTAAATGTATCATTTTGATGGCAGATTGTAATCCAGAAAGGATTATGTGTTTATGAAACACATGTGAATGAAATTAAATTGTATTCCAGTTTTAAATGTGCTTCTGATTACAGATAGCCTGGGATTACACAAGATTTGTATTTTAAAAACAACCAGTTGAAAGGGAGCATAATTTGCTTTTTGGGTTAAAAGAATTTCTTAATATGAAATTCGAATGGCATGACAATTTGATTAGACTGTACAGAAATTGAAATCTGCACACTAATACACACTATAGTCACGCAGTGCTGATGTTGTTAACATTAATAATTTGAGAATAAAGTGTAACAATAATAATAATTTGCACGGTTTAATGTGATATGAGCTAACCGATCTTTAGATTAAATCACCATTGGTAGCGTGATTTATTGTAATGTTTTTTTCCTCAGTTGGTCAGAACAAATGTGGCAGACTTGTTACTGACTTGTTCAGATGGCAATATATGGTGAAAATTCTTATTTGGGTCATATATTCCAAGACGTAGGGTAGAATCTGTGATTGCAAAGTACAGTAAATATCCACACCGGTGTGGTGGCTGACAGCAACACATTCACCTCAAAACATTAGATTCATCCGAGCTGGAGCCGTGCCGGAGCACAACCCACAAAAGGAAGATAATTCCGCAAACAGCTGCAATTCCAGGTTTTCAAACAGAGATGGCGACAAAGAGGCAAAACTTACGGACTGCAGCTTTAAGAAACTATTGTTATATGCTGATTTGGTGCTTAAACATTGCTTAACATTATCTGTGTAAAATGTTACTGTGTAAAATTTTTGTAACATTATTAAAGTCTTTACTGTTATATTTGATCAATTTAATGCATCCTTGCTAAATAAAAGCATTAATTTAAAAAAATGTATTAACCACAAACCTTTGAAATCACTTTTTTTGAAAACATTTATTATAAACTTATTTTCTTTCATAATTTCCAATATCGTTGTCTTATTTTACCGTTAAAAAAATACATCACATTATGGAAGTAAATGTTTTGAAAACAATGGAATATCAAGTCTAAAAAGGAACTATTTTAAACAGGGTTAACTTTCATGTACTATAATTAGTTTTTATGAAAGAAAGTGATATTTAAAACAATATCATAGAGCTCAAATTAGGCCCAGGAACTTCCATACCTGCCAAACCAAGATACAATCTCACACAGGTCCAATTTTGGTGAACTTGTCAAAAAAGTAGGTATAGCCAGGCCAAGACAGAACCTCTGTTGCTGATTTTGGTGGGAAATATGTGAATTAGAAGTAAACATGGTAAATTGTGTTCATTGGAGTCTGTTTCCTGTTTCATGAGATCAGCATTTTTTGGTGTGAATTTACTAGAGAATGAAAATTCATCTTTAGTTATTTTGTAATCCGGTAACTTGAGTAATCATTCGATCCCTCTTCTGAATGATTTGCTGGAAGCAGTGCTCAGGAAGTTTTACAGGAATGGTGGGTTGTGTGTGTGTTGTGAAACACCATCAGGGTTCTTCTTGTGACGACGGCGGATGCAGTGTCATCTTGCCTGTCTGCTGGGCTGTCCCAGTTTGAGGGAGATGAAGAGGGGCATTGAGATTATTCCTGTCACACTGCACACTCCTCCAGGGTGCAGAGCAGCGTATTAATAAACTGTGAATGGGGACAGACAGATACCCATTATCTCTCTTTAGGAAATGCTCTCCAGCTACAGAAAGGACCTCCATTGCATTGATGTAAGACCAGTTTCCTTGACCCGATCTCAGCTGCAGTGTACACTAAAAAACAAATTGGTGTAGAAGTAGTTTTCATTCAGAAATTGCTAGGAAATTTCACAAAGAATTGGCTAGTAACACATCGAATTAAATGTGGAATAGAAGTAGAAAGACTGAGATTTTCTTGTAAAACATACTCCGTTGCACTGCACTTCAGAAAATCATTATAGTATATAAAGAGTGTGTTTGCAACTCCTTTTTTTTCTGAAAATTCTGATTTCTAAAGACATACAGAATGTACGCTACACCTGTTCACTCCCTGACAGGTTGGTAGTTCATATAATAGCTGTACTGTTTATTGTGATGGTTTTGCCGTACTGTGTAAAGGATGTAGAAAGAGGGAAATGGCAGTCTTATGACTGGTTTATTTTCTATTGATATGCCCACAGGCTTGAGACTTAGACAGATAAAGAGAGCAGAATTGTGTGTTAGTGTAGCATGACCCCTCTGGTATGTGTTTAGGACTGAACAATTAATCATAGTTATCAGTTTTGCCAATTTCAAGATAGGGAAGTGCTCAGTACTTCATTCAGTCAACTTTGTGGCATGTTTTTATAATCCTGATTTGTTAGAAAAGTAATCACACCTATATTCAACAAGCTGAATTTGTTTTCATTTGAGGTTTGGTGGATGTACGCATCACAAATGAAATGGGAAAAGTAGCGCACCAGAGGGATTTGACCAAAATTAACCATCTACATTCAAATTTAATTTAGTTAATATGACTTTGCAATGTATTTTGCAGTATTTTTTTCCTTCCTCATTTCAACCGTAGGATGCATTCTTGTTGCTCAAACAGTCAACCTTTGCACTGGCAATGCCAAGGTCATGGGTTCGATTCCCAGGGAACGCATAACTGTTAAAATGTTTTCCTTGAATGCAATGCATAGCTATATGTTTCTTGAGCCCAAAATCAGCATATCAGAATAATTTCTGCAGGATCATGTGACACTGAAGACTGGAGTAATTATTCTGAAGATTCAACTTTGCATCACAGGAGTAAATTACACGTTAAAATATATTAAAATAAAAAGTTATTTTAAATTACAATAATATTTCACAGTATTACTATTTTACTTTTGATCAAATAAATGTAGCCTTGCTGAGCGTAAAAGACTTAAAAAAAAAAAAAAAGTTCCAATTTTTTCAACGGTAATGTATGTTGCTTCTTATGAAGACATATGTATGAATTAGTGCTGTCAAACGATTAATCGCGATTAATCGCATCCGAAATGAAAGTTTTTGTTTACATAAATGTGTAAACATACATATAGTAAATAAACACATACGGTATATATTTTGAAAATATTTACATATAATTACATTATTTATAGTCCTAGAATTTATATTATATATATAAATATATTTAATCTATATTCAACATTTTTTTCTTAAAACATGCATCTGTGTGTATTTATATATACATAATAAATATACACAGTACACACACATAGGCTATATTATGTAAACAAAAACTTTTATTTTGGATGCGATTAATTGTTTGACAGCACTAGTATGATTCAAAGCTGCTATAGCTAGCGCCTTTATTTTAAAGCAATTTCGTTCCAAACCAGTGTGACTGCTCACGCAAGACACATCATTATATTATGAGTAAATGACTACTATTTTAATTTTAGCATGAACTGTTCCTTTAATAGCAAGATAATCTGTAAAGGTCAAGAAAAGTTATCTCGACTCAAATCTGGTGCAGTGTTTAACAGGAACAGTTTGTGCAAGAGATGAACGTGCAACCTCCGCGGTAGTGCATTTTCATGTTATGAAAACCCTCTTTCACTCCGAGGTGCGATCTAATGCAATTGAGACATAACTCTCCCTATAGGATGCAGATATTCTGCACACGCCCAAGTCTGTGTTTTGGTTTGCCTGGAGAATGTGAGACTTTTGCAGGCTCGTCCTTTAGGAACAAGCCTCTTGATGGAGCTGGAGACAGGCCATTTGTGCACTTAAAAATAAATGATGTCAGATCTCAGAGGAAAACCTCTATTATGGGTGTCATCTAGTAGAGGTGTGCCATTTCCTCTCTAATTCGCTGAGATAATAACCAGGCCTGACTCATCAAGTAGATGGGGCAGTTTGCATATGCATATTTGACCGATTCAACATAAAGTAAAATTATGCAACAGCCTGGCACTTTTCCAAAATACTGTTTTGCTTTCCGTGATGTGTTAGTTAGGTGAGGGTGTGGCGGCTTTTGGGCTGAATGACGGATCTGGCAGGCAATCAGACAGGCGGCGAAGGAAGGAAGGAAGCAATGTGCTCTCTTGGGTTTACGGCTTTCCTGCCAACTCCAGAAAGGGAGATGGGAACAGATAGAGACCGACGGTGAATGTATAGAGCGGGAGAGGAGAGTCGAGACCATCTGTCCCTCCCATCTGAAGGATTTCTGCGGGCTCAGCCAAAAAAAGCTCAAATCGTTTCAGATTTGCCCTCCACCTGAAGAATGCTCAGCCATGTGCATGCTCAGCCTTTAAACAAATTATATTTGACAACGAGCTTCTAGAATTCGTGTGGTTGGCAGTAGAATAACAGGCCTGTGAATGAACGCTGTGGCGAGGCTGATTTGATTAAATTGTCAGAGATGGATGTGACTGTGAGTGTAACTTCTTTGTATGGAAATGGTCAGCTGTTTGCATTACCTAACTGCGGATTTCCATCCGAATTAATGCAGGAGGGACACAGATTTACATGTAGCCATTCATAGTTCAAAATTAGCTAAGGCAGCATGACAAACTGAAATGATAGTCAGCAAACAAAGTCACTGTTTGGGAAAAATCACTGACATGATGCTATCACACTGTTTGTGGTTGCAGGGCATCGATGCACGGTTGCTAAGGTGTTCTGAGTGGTTTTTGTGTCTGCTCAGTGATTGCTAGGTTATTTCTTACGGCTTCAGGTTACTCCTTCAGTATACACTGTGGTTTGGGGTTAGTAAGTTTTTTTCCTAAATGAAATTAATACTTTTATTCAGAATGTGTGCATTAAATTCAACAAATCTGTTAATTTGAACATTCTATTGATGAGTCTTGAAAAGAAATTGCATCATGTGAAGCACCACAACTATTCCACATTGATGATGATAATAATAAGAAATGTTTCATGAGCAGCAAATTAGCATATTAGAATGATTTCTGAAGGATCATGTGACACTGAAGACTTGAGTACTGATGCTGAAAATTCAGGTTTACCGTCACAGAATAAATTACATTTTCAAATGTATTAAAATAGAAATCAGTTGTTTTAAATTGTGTATTATTTCACAATTTTACTATACTGAGATTTTCTTCCAAACATAAAAATAGTCAGTTTATGGACTTTTTTTTTGCTCTCTTTTGCCATTTTTTTCAAATTCCTAACCCCAAGTAAGAACGATACTAGTAGTTCAGCAAACACCACAAATGAGTAGGAAAAATATCATGGTAAGAATCAAACATGGTTTGAAATTTGGCATCACACAATTAACCAAGACAATCAGTTAAGTTATTTGGTTTACATGGCTTGTGCCCCAGAAAACAGGGTTGTAATTGTGGGCATCTTGACACCAGTGATTATATAGATGCAATGTAGATGTGGGAGAAAATGGAACTGAGAACCATATTTTGTATAAATTCATTGCTTTTAAAGAGTAACACTACAGTTGCAAACAAAAAATGGCTAAAATCAATATTATTATTACTATAATTTTTAATATGTATTTTTTGTAAAGGAAAGCTTTGTTTAACGAAAATATTAATTCTAAATATTTTATATATATTTATATTATATATAGTATAATATATAGGCTAATGCATCATTTTTAGTGCTAGTGCCAGTGACAATATTGGCAGGGTCAGTATAAATCTACTGACCCCACTGGGCCGGCAGACAAAACTCTTATTGTTGAGCCCTGTAAGAGTTTCGAACAACATGAGGGTGAGCAAATAACACAATTTTCATATTTTGGATGAGCTATTCCCATATGAAAGGTTTCTTTATACAAGTCTCTGCAATGCCATTATTCGAATTGTGGTGTAATTATTGAAATTCTCATGTAAGCAGCTCAAACTGACTCGTGATGATCCACTGACAGCTCTTGGCGGATTATTGGGCAGGGCCTGTTGATGTTTGGATGATAGGGTATGTTGCTAAGAAGAAATTGGAAGCTGATTGGCCTGTCTGAAGAGCAGTGGGGCCATGGATGCTCTTGCTTGATGAGTGGCAGACGGGCTGGATTATTTCAGGGTCTGACCCTTTAGATTGGCACGAGGATTATCACGGTTTAGTCAGTGAGACACCGTTGAGATTACAGCACGGGTTAGCGGTCAACCTGCTACCCTCTCGGTCTTGGCTTCAGATGCTGTGATTATATTTTCACTCCTCACATCAAACCATCTCACAACTAAGAGCTTAATCCCTTCAGACCAAATCCGCAGGCAATCTGCTGGATGAATAAAGACACTTGGATGTTGCCTGTCTAGTATCTGTTGCTCTTGTCTAGATACACGGCCATGTGTGCTGCTGTTTTTTTGGCATGTGTAGAGAGGATATTCCCTTGTATATCTTTTCCTAAATGCAGTGTCCAATCTTTGTCAGTTTTTTTTTCTATTTTGTTGTTTTAAAAAGAGGGTGTTTGTTTTCATGAATTTTAAACCCAGTCTAATCAGAATGTATCACATTGACTGCATGAGCTTCACATCTCTGCTTGATGTGTTAGTCTGAGAGCCGTGACTCCTTTTCTGTCTCAATTTAGAGGTTGTGCGCACAATTATGAATGGCCTGTAATGCGCTCATTTATGAATGGCGTGACAGTACGGTTGCCAGCCACAATACTAAAAATCAGTTGTTGATACCAATACCAGTGAAATTTCACTGTTCAGTAAAGGTAATTTATGATTATTATCTTGTTTTTTTCTAGTTACCAAAATAAAATTCATTTAAATATTAAAAAATTAATCATTTTCTTTTTTTCATCTACAGGAGATCATTGTGCGAATGAGTGAGTGATGCAGATTTCGTTTCTCCAGGTAAGTCTATTAATTTGATCCTTGACAATCACAGAGGTTCCCGTGGGGACAATCCTTTCTTAAAAAAATAATAATAATTGGATTTTGATCATGCTGTTAAATAGTTAAAGGGATAGTTAACCTAAAATAAAGGATATAGGCCATCCAAGCTGAAACTGTGGTCGTTCGTGATTCATAAAATTCAAATCAACAGCTACTGTCACTTGAGAGTCCAAAAAAAAAAAAAACCTGTGGCTCCTGATGATATATTGAGGCACTTTTGAAGTGAAATGAACGGTCTGAAGAAACGTAAGAAATGTAACATTATTTACAACAGTATTACAGTCTGATTTGGTGAAATTTGTTCATCCAGTTCACTGAAAACAACCAGTTCAAAAGAACGATTAATTCACAAACCGGACTTCACTCTGGACTGTTTGCCTGAGGCTATGGATTACAGATAATAATGTTGTAAATAATTGCACAGACTGATTGTTTCGCTTCATAAGACCTCAATGTATAATCATGAGCCATGGGTATTAATTTTGTATTGCCTGTATATTAAATTTTTTTTTTAACCTCAAGAGATGTTAGCTGTTGACTTGCATTTTATGAATCACCAAGTTTGGCATTCAATAGGTTCGACTAAAACCCGAACATTCCATCACATTCCTCCATCTTGTGCTTCTGTAACCAAATCTGAATTTCTTTTCCCATGTAACACGACAGCCATAACACCCTCTGGCTCAGCCTGCTACAGTAGCTACGTCACAAACTTTCGCTATAGCTTGAGTTGGAAAGATATTGACGGATCTCTAAATGTTTGGCGGAGCACTAAATATTTTCATGGGGCCTGCATGGGAAGCTCAATTCACACTATAGGGGGAGATAAACCCATGAATGGCATACTTATAGTAGTCAATGGACAATAAACTTGGTTAAGAGAAAGTATTTTGATGCAAAAAAAATCTTACAAACTTCACATTTGAATAGTGTTCATTTATAAAACTGAAACATGGCATAGATTGCTTTTGGCTCATGATTTGTTTACTCTGTTTCAGGGCAGTATGGGTGTGTATCCCCTGCTCCTGCTACTCCATGTGGCCTTTGTGGCCTTCAGCACGGCTCAGACACTCTCTGGCCCTTCAGGTAAGGCATCTTTATGGAACACAAAAGCCTTGGTTAATATAATCGCCTTGACTCCATTAGAAAAAACAAACTAATTACCTTTAGAAGGTCTAGTTATTCTTTGGTTGATGCATTTCCTGCAGAGTCACTTTTACCCCAGATTGGTCTTGGCTTGTGACTTTCAGTAACTTATTATTATGTCAGCTTATAAAATTGAAATAAGTGGTATTTAACCTGAAATATTCATATATAGAACATTAAAAACAAGCCTTCTTTATTTAAATACAGTTGTACCATTGCAATCCATTTGCTCCTGCTAAAGAATGTAAAAAATTTTGAGGCCCAGAAAATTACCAAGGAGTGGCCTGGAGGAGATGGCATTTCCTCACACACCAAATTTTGTTTTGTGAGATACTCAACGTTCACCTGTTAGAGTTTGGGGTTGGTAAGAATTTTAAAATGTTGCTGAAAGAAGTCTCTTATGCTCACCTAGGCTGCATTTACTTGATCCTAAATACGGTAAAAAAACAGTAATATTTTGAAATATTTTTACAATTTAAAATAACCGTTTTCTATTTAATATAATTAAATGCCGGATGATTCCCGTGATGTGCCAAAGCTGAATTTCTTAATATTTACCCAGTTCATGTCATGATCCTTCAGGAAATAAATATAAATATGCCGAAACTGGAAAAATACTTTATTATTATCCTTGCTGGAAATTGTGCCACGGATATTTTGTGGAAACTGTTGATACGTCTTTTTGTCTCTCAGGTGGAAACCCTGACCGCCCAAACCTACACACCTTCCCGTGATCACCCTCCATAGTCACCCAGGCACTCATCCACCCTGGGCCTTCGGGACCCATTCCCTGAACTTGTTAAACAACAGGACTCAATGACTTTGCAGGGGTGGGTGGATTCCTGATAATCTCACCTCTCCTGTCACAGCCCTCCAACTGTGCTTCGTCCCTACTGAGGCACTAGCCGTAACTCCCCAACCCATCTTCGCTGTAATCTCTGTCCTCACCACCCTCAAACTGGAGATGGCGATCATACCTTTGGATACAGCAGAGCCCCTACACCTGATCCGACACCCACCAGCCCACTTTCAGAGCTTGAGTCAGACACCCCCGTCCGTTCCTACAGATGCCACCACAGCTGGGATACATCAGCAAGCCTCAGGTATCATTTACATGAAACTACTCTCAAACAGATTGCTTCCTTTATTTTATCCTAGTCTTTTCCAACTATTTGTAAAGAACTGTTTACATTTTCCAGTGTGTTTTCTGTCATTATAATCTATTGCTGTTGTGTCTTTCTGTTTTTCTCATGTAAAGAAGATGATGGTGGGCAAGGTAAGTTTCTGTTATCATTTTCACAAAAATTTTCATGCAGAATAAAGATTTTTTTTTTTTTTTACAAGTGGCCATCTATTACACAACCTGTTAAGAGTTGCTTATACATTACCAAAGGAATGAAGAATTGACTAGTGGTCAACCAAAATGAGGCTTTTTAAATGGCTGTTGGTAATATATGTGACCCTGGACCATAAAACCAGTCATAAGTGTCAATCTCAATTTCAATTACTCTCTATTTCATTACTTAATATCCGAATGATTTTTGGCATAAAAGAAAAATGGATAATTTTGACCCATACAATGTATTTTTGGCTATTGCTACTAGAGATCGACCGATATATCGATTTACCGATATTTTTCCCGATATTTAAGCATTTTACCATAATCGGATATCGGTTTTGTAATATCGGATTCACCGATAAATGCCGCCATCTTGTGGGTGTTATGAGAGTTAAAAGACAGGATCGCTATTGCATGCTATCTGAGGTGAGACGAGACAATAACAATAAAAGCACAAGTACTTGATTGCTGCAGTTAGTAACTTTATTTAGCTACAACAGCCATTAATGCACAAATTAGATTACTATATAAATGCCTGTTATGTAGTTTATGCAGCTTGGCTCTGGGTAGTAGAGAGCAACTTCACGGACTCATATAAATAATCCGTCAAGTCCTGCCCCAGTAAAGACGCACTTTGCCTGAATTAAAGCAATACGCAGCCATGAATGAGCACATGTTGTAAATAAAGCATGAATTGAATTCTGTTGTCTATGCCTTACCGTTAGTCTCGTGAAGTCGGAGTCACGAGGCTAAAGGCCCGCAGTTTCACTCTCTGCCTGTCCCTTCTCGCGCATGTCGCGGCCCGCGTAGCTTAAAGTACTCGCTCATGATGAGTGCGGACGGACGAGCCGACACACTTAAATCCGTCAAGTCCTCTCCCAATAAGGACGAATTTTGCATGAGTTAATACAGCCAAGGAATGAGCGATGTTGGAAATAAAAGCGCTGAATTAAATTCTCTCTCTGTTGTATATTTGCTTCATCATTAGTCTCAAAGGAGTCGCCTCATTACACCACTCAGCGATTGATGTTTGTAGAAATGCTCCAGCACGGCCTCCGCATGTAACTTTGAACAAGATTCACTTGTTTAAACACCTTTAAATTGTAGCAACATTTACTATATAACCATTATTTCGCTTAATAAATATCTAAAAACACAACTTTATGGAAATGAATTATTTATTATCTCCGCGAGCGATTGCAATTTGAGTTCTTGTAAATGCATAGATAAACTGCGCTACTGCAGTATTTCATAATTCAGAGGGACAAAAACATTAATAATTCTGATAATATCTCCAGTTAATAGAAATGCAATAAAATACTTTGCATTTATTTTTTAAAAAAAAAAAGTTAGTAAAAGTTTGTTATATTCCAATATTCCAGAGAATATTATTCAGTGAATTAACATTATCCAGCAATTATTCTTGACTCCATTAAACAGCTTATAAACCTACTAAAAACTGTAGTTTAAAATGAAGTTGATATGACTCTGTCTTTTATTTACCTTTCCATTTGAAAACATTTAGTTATTCCACATTTATTTTGCTTATTGTTAATATTAGTGTTATTGCTGCTGATGCTTTTTATAAATAAAATGTATTTGTTTATTGTTGTAATATGAAGATTAAATTTAATATGAAAGACTGAAAAAAAGATGACTGAAAAGAGGAAAAACCAAAGTGAAGTACTTTATAACAGTAACAAAACACTGCTCGCACTGCTATCGGGCACATAAATATGCAAATAATTGGTATCGGTATCGGTTCTAAAAAATCAATATCGGTCGATCACTAATTGCTACAAATATATCATGACTTTTTAAAGAATTCATTGGTATTAATATTTAATTGATTTTTAGTTTTTTAAATGTTTTTAAAACAGTTCTATAATTGTAACTGCAGTTTAACAACTCCTTTTGTCCTCAACTCAGATGACACAGCGATCATGGCAGTGATGGTTGCCCTGTCCTCTACACAATATCTTCATCATCATCGCTCCATATGTCAGTGAGCCTGCATCGAGAAACTTTCAGCTGTTCATTCAGTACAAAAAGTGCTCACAACATAGATTCCAGTTTTAAAAAACTACATAAAGACAAAGATATAAGTTACAAGCAAAGCACAGAAGAACCAGCAGACACTTGTACTGTCATAATAGAACAGATGAGCGAAAGCATTCAGAAAGCTCCATTCATCAGGAAACCTACAACGGCAGCAGGGGGCCACAGGACTGAATTGTCCAGTTACCATGGTAATGATTGGCTTTTTGTTCCACACCGTTGTGGCAGGTTTAAGAAGTACAAGCAGGCAGGGAGCCACTCCAATTCCTTCCGCCTGACCAATGGCAGAGCTGACGACACAGGTAGGAATAAAAGACAGTGTCTGTTCTTGGGTATTTTAGTCGTTAAAAGTAGCGAATATTTTGAAGTTAACATTAAAAGTGTTTGTTGGATGCAATACTAGTGTCAGCTTTGATTTGTGTATCACATGAGAGCTTTTTACCTTGAATTGTACTGTGTTGCCCCCTACTGGTTGTCCCGAACACAACATGGATAAAGGACAAATTGCAAGTCATTCTCAAAATATTTACCAAAAAAAATTTGTCAAAGTTTTTGTCTTTAACATATATCCTTATGTTTTTCATCGCATATGCTCTTCACTCATCTTTACGCTTTTTCCTTGCACCATCTCACAGAACTTCAGAGTAGCCGCTATTGGCCCGCTTTCCTCTTAGTACCAACAGGAAGTACCCGCTCCCTTCCTGTCGTCAAGCTGAGGAGGAATGGAACTACTTCGAATGGCTTATGACACAAACTCTTCCGAAGAATTCAATCGTGAGCAAAACAAAACACACACAACCGTAGTGCTCCAAATCATGAATCGACAGACTCGAAATTTCACCATCTTTAGAATGACACAAAAACATGGCATCTAAAATACATAATATACATTTGTGGTGTTGGTGTGTATCTCCTCGTCATGCTCTCAGCCCATGTGAACTTGTAGGATTGACTGTTTCTTTGCTCTGCAGGCGTTGCCTGTATGTCCCATTCAGGCCTCATGTGATGCTGCCTCGAAGGAGGAGAATAAGGAGAAGAACAGATATGTCAACATCCTGCCCTGTAAGGCTTTCCCACAACTTATCTCCAAACCAGAGCTGATAAAGCATGCTTTTACCAGAGCTACAAGGCCTACAAAGGAGTTCATTATGTGAAAATGACTATAATAAATAATGCTATAATCTCTGTTTTATTTTTTACACCTTTTCTCAGATGATCATTCTAGAGTGCATTTGACTTCTCTGGAGGGAGTTCCTGATTCAGACTATATCAACGCTTCCTACATAAATGTAAGTCCACAAGCGCTAGTCATAAGAAGTTGGAGTGTGCCGTTACTAAAATTCTGGCTGATCATTTTTATTTTAAAATTTGATACAATTTTGTTTAAATTAATAAAAAATGAATCCCTAAAACAGAAAATTAGATTTTTTCTTTTAAATGCCACCAGTAAATTTTTGAATGGTGTTACTTTTGTATTATTATTTTATATATTATTATTGTATTTATTGATATTTTTAATTGATTTTTGTTTTTATGTATTCAGTTTTTAATTTTCATTTTAGTTAAAATTTTTAATAATTTAGTAATGTGCTTATTTTTTGTTTGATAGTTTTCTATTTGGTTTTAATTTTTTTTTTATCTGAGTTTTAGTCATTTTACTTATTTCAGTTAGATGCCAAGGCAACCTTTTTTAATTTTCATTTTTTAATTTAAGTTGAAAGTTTTTAATCTAATATTCATATTTTATTTTATTGCAGCTTTATTTCAATTCTAAAAAATATTTTGATAAATTTAGTTCTAGTTTAGTTAATAATAAAACACTGAATAGGGCTTTTCACACTGCACTTAACCCCGGGTTATCGACGTTCTAAACACCGCTTTTAACCCTGGTAAAGTACACGCTTTACACCACTCTGAGCGTGTTAGCAACTGCTACCTGGGGGTTATGGAAACCTTGCCCGGAGCAGGTTAGCACCGCATTTGTGGTGTTAACCCGTATCATGTGCTAAGTTTGTTCAGTGTGAAACGGAGCGGTGTTTGTTTGTTGCCGCCGCCGCTTTGGCAACAGACAGCCAATCAGAAAATGAGCAGCGGCTCATGTCACGTCAGTAACAAAGCGGAAAGCAGGAAACGTGCGCTGCAAACAGCAGCCAGAGAAGAAAGTAAACGTCAAAAAGATGGAAAGTGGTGAATCTAGAAGATTTATTATTCACGTAAAATAAATTCCAATAAATGTAAACACATGGTTCGTTTTCTTTCTTTTGTATTTTAGTCTTTGTTTTTTGCCTTTTGATGCCTCTTGAGGCTTAAAACGGTTTTAAGACTCATGCGTGCATTTTTTTTTTTTTTTAAATAACTGGCAAGACACGGAAAAAACTGCTGTAACGTTAAACAGGTTGCCTGCTGTCTGCTCAATCAGTGAAGGTGACTCCAAAATATGCAAATAAGAACGCTCTAGCTGGGTTTGGGAATGTGCAGTGAACGATTGTTAATGAATACCCAGGATTAAGAGTTAACCCCAGGTATAGTATGAGCAGTGTGAAACGTGATTACAGATAACCCAGGATTCCGTTTATCCGGGGTTTAGGATGACCCAGGGTTAACAATTTCAAGTGTGAAAAGCCCTAATGTGGACCAGAAACTAGAGCTGCATGATTAATCGTTAAAAATTTCTGATTTCTGCAAGTGAACGACGCATTATTGTGCCATCCCAAAAAGGCACAAAATCACTTTCACGGACTTTTTCATTCACTGTTCCCACTCAGGAATGACTCGTCAACTCAATCCGAGCAAAGCCGAATCCTTAGCCATCTTCAAGAAACGTACAAAAAACACATCGCCTCTATCTTTATTTGACCCTGTAACTCTATCACTCTCTATTCTAATCTCTATTTTATATATCTGTCTTTTAAAAAAAAAAAAAAAAAAAACACACACCCTTGACCCTCTATCAACTATATATTTATTCTCTAACTGCCACTTTTTCTTTAAAACCAACACTAGCTTCTTTTTCTATTCTATCTACTTGTTTTCTTGAGAAAAAAAAAAACCTTGCTAAGTGTACTGGCGTTAGGCCAATCCGGGAGACTTGTCATATGCTTGTATGTTGTTGCTCTTTTTGTTGATTTTGATTGCTTTCCCATTGTCCCTTTTGTAAGTCGCTTTGGATAAAAGCGCCTGATAAATAACTAAATGTAAATGTAAATGTAAAAAAATCAAGGATCTCGATTCAAATAACGGCTAACGATCTAAGAATTTCTGAATGACAAATTCATTCTGTGTCTATTAAAACTTTGAAAAAAAACTACACCGAACATCTAAATCTGCATTCACATTGCCGTTGATCCAGAGAGCAGACAGTTAATTGATTAGTGTAAGACAAAGCTTCACAAACAGTCTTTTCAACTACTCAGTATTATTTCTGTCTTATAGCCGGTCTGTTAGAACATTGGATAAAAGTTTATAGTTCGGGTTAAAAACATTGATGTCTATGGTAGTGATCAAAATAGAGCTCACTCATCTTGAAAGTAACTGGCGCTTCAAATAACGTTTGTGTCGATTGTATCATTTCGCCACTAGGTGGCGACAAGTGATCGTTAAAAAATGTATTTATTATTGAATCATTCATTCGAGATTCGTTCAAAAACACTGATTCATCCATTAATGAAACAAAAGGAGGTATGATAGCCATTGAATCATATTAATACAAACCAATTTTTCATAATTTTAGTTCTAAAAGTTGCGTATTAAATACACTATATTTTAAACATTTATACCCTGCTTCCAGACAAGGCTTAAGCCCAGTCCTTTAGACAAAATGTAGCCTGAGCTACTCTAACTGAAGGAAACTCGTGACCGACTGATTCTAAAAATATATCAGTGCCTTTGTTTCTATCTCAAGATGACCCTAGTAATGTTTTTTTTCAAGCATGTTTATAAAAATTGCTAATGTCTTAATTGAACTATGATCTAATCCTGGTTTAGTCTAAGCTCCTGTCAGAAACTATAACAGCATTGTATTATATATTAAAATGTTTAATAATTCATTTAAATTAAACACTTTTAAATACACTGCAGCAATTAATATTTTGTCACACATTATTTTGTTTAGTTCAGAATCGTGGGAGAATCGTGATCTCTATTTGAGACACAAAAATCGTGATTCTCATTTTATCCAGAATCGTGCAGCTCTACCAGAAACCAGTTTATTTGTGTTTGTTTTTTTCTGGTTTTTAGAAAATTTAGAAAACATCAGTGTTTTTAAAAATTAATTTTAGGTGTTATAAAAAATATAAATATATAAAAAATAGGGGATATGAGCATGTATGTGTTAAAACTCAAATCAAACAGGACCTTGCCACTTTTTCACTATTTTTTAAAATCTTTATCTTCAGGGATACCAGGAGAAAAACAAATTTATTGCCGCACAAGGTAAAAAAAAGTCTTTAATTAATGACTTTCATAAATGTAGAAATACTTTTGTATTTATTAATCAACAAAAAGCTAAACTCAAGATTGTTCATTGCAGGACCAAAAGAGGAAACGGTCAATGACTTCTGGAGGATGATCTGGGAACAGAACACTGCCACCATCGTCATGGTAACCAATCTGAAAGAGAGGAAAGAGGTAAATGCCACAAGAAATCTATTAGATGTAGTCTAGTGTCAAAGGAGAAGTAAGCTATCTTTGATTTTACAGCCTCAGCTCTTATCGCGGTCTCACGTAATGGATTTAGAGTGCAACTTTGAGCAGGATGGCCATTAATAAAGATTCATGATCACTGCGGCGATGACAATTATGATAGATTGTGCTTCATATCCGCAGTGTAAATGTGCTCAGTACTGGCCCGACCAGGGATGCTGGACCTACGGAAATATCCGCGTGTCAGTGGAGGACATGATGGTCCTGGTTGACTATACCATCCGCAAGTTCTGCATTCAGCAGGTAGGAAGCTCAGATGTTTCTCTACAATCGTTAGTGGTCGACCAATATATTGGACAGGTTGATTAGTTGGTTGTTTTTTGGCTAATTTGAAACTGGATGATAAATGTACTCATTTGGTTAATTAAAAGAAGTGATAGCTCCCTCTTGTGTCACAATATACCAACAGTCTTAACCATTGATAATGTGGGGTTATGGGTGATTCTTCAATTAGTGCCAGTTTTAAAAAACAAAAATTAACCACCTCCAAACAGTGTTCACACTTTGTTCATGAATAAAGATCCTATCATGGCCTTGATAAACCCCCACTGGATTTCAAAAACGACACTTTTTAAATTTTGGAGAAAAACATGGTTAAGGCTTAGATTAACACAGTAACTTGACTAGCATTCAGTTAAGTGTGAATTAGTAAAAGCAACAAGAAGTTGACAATATTCTTGGCCTGATGGTAATGGACAGTGATTCTTTGTTATAAGAAAAGTTATAAAAGTGTAGACATAAATACCAAAGTATTTACTAAGTAGACTTAGTTTTAATTGCTCTAAGGCGTCTGCCTGAAGGTAGAGGCGTAAAAAGAGGTGTCTGGATGGATACAAGGGATATTTCGGGATTGTTAGACCTTTTTTCTACATAAATCTGACAAACTCTGTTGTGTGTGTTTGTGTGTTTAGGTGGGTGATGTGTCTGGTAAGAAGCCTCAGAGGCTGGTCACTCAGTTTCACTTCACCAGCTGGCCTGATTTCGGGGTTCCTTTCACTCCCATTGGCATGCTGAAGTTCCTTAAGAAGGTCAAGACCTGCAACCCACAGTATGCTGGACCCATAGTGGTTCACTGCAGGTAAAGAGCTTTATTATCTTCTGTGTATGTGCATGGCAGAGTACACTACCATTCAAAAGTTAGGGGTTTTTACTTTTTTTGTTTTTGTTTTATTCAACAAGGACATTTCTAATGTTACACAATTTCTATTTCAAATAAATGCTGTTCTTTTAAACTTTCTATTATAAGAAAATCAAGATTTCCATAAATTGCACAAATTGCACAACATTGATGATGATAAATGTTTCTTGAGCACCAAATCAGCATATTAAAATGATTTCTGAAGGAATAGAGTAAAGGCTGCTGAAAATTCAGCTTTTCCATCACTGAAATAAATTACATTTTCAAAATATATTAAAATAGAAACAGTTATTTTAAATTGTAATATTTAAAAATTTTACTGTAATTTTGATCAAATAAATGCAGCCTTGGTGAGCTTAAGAGACTTTCAAAAACATTTAAAAACATTTTTGAAGGTTTTGACTGATTTTCATCTGTTCGTCTCAGTGCGGGTGTTGGCAGGACAGGGACCTTCATCGTGATAGATGCTATGCTGGACATGATGGGGGCTGAGAGAAAGGTCGACGTCTTCGGATTTGTCACACGGATCAGAGCCCAGCGCTGTCAGATGGTCCAGACCGATGTGAGCTCATACAAACCTCTCATTAAAGTCATAATACAGCTGTATTAAGTCTCAAAATACTCATCTCCCACCCTCCATCTCTCCCTACAGATGCAGTATGTGTTTATATTCCAAGCTTTGCTAGAGCACTACCTGTACGGGGACACAGAGTTAGAAGTGACGTCTCTGGAGTCTCACCTGAATAAGCTGTACGCTCCTTTACCTGGAGCCGGCTGTGGAGGCCTGGAGGCAGAGTTTAAGGTAGCACAAACAGCTTTTTTTTCTTGCTTTTTGGATTTTTGGTAATTATGTTAGTCTGGGAGTGTAGTAAATGTTTTATTTATTATCTTTTTCTCTCTTTTAGAAACTTACCTCCATTAAAATCCAGAATGACAAGATGAGAACAGGGAACTTGCCTGCCAACATGAAGAAAAACCGTGTTTTGCAAATCATTCCATGTGAGTTGTGTATCAATGTTTAATAATCAGACTGTGAATTGGGGGAATAACTTTTGAATAATCAAAAATATTCTACCATTAATATGTTAGAGGTCAGTAACATTTTCTATTAAATTAATGCATGCTTAATGAATGAAAGTATTATTAAAATGACAGGAAAGACATGTATACAAAGGGTTCCTGTTTCATATAAATGCTGTTATTTTTACTTTTTTACATTTATCTCTGTTTCCACAAAAATATTGATCAGCAAAACTGTTATTTTCAAAATTAATAATAATATATGTAATGTTTTGAGCATCAAATCAGCATATTAGAATGATTTCTGAAGGATCATGTGACACTGAAATCTGGAGTAATGATGCTGAAAATTCAGCTTTGGTATCACCGGAATAAATTATATTCTAAAATATATTCAAATAAAACATTTATTTTAAATTGTAAAAATATTTCACAATATTACTGTTTTATTACTGTAGTTTGATCAAATAAATGCAGCCTTGATGAGCATAAGAATAATTTTTTAAAAAGCATTTTAAAAATCTTACTGACCACAAACTGTTGAACATATTCTCTGCTGGAAAAAAAAACATGTTGATCTAGTTTTTACTTTTTCTAGTATATAATTGTAATTTATCTTCATACTTTTATCCTTTTACATGTTGTTTGGCAGTTGCTTTTATCCAAAGTGACTTGCAGTAAATTTGTAAGCATGTGCATTCCTTGGTGTCTTTCTGAACCTTCACTGTTTCTTCCAGATGAGTTTAATAGAGTGATCATCCCTGTAAAACGAGGGGAGGAGAACACAGACTACATCAACGCCTCTTTTATAGATGTGAGTAAAACCCGTCTGACCTCAGCCAACATTTACTCTCAACTCACCGAGATATCGCTCAGGGCAGCCTGGAGGGAATGCTACAACATTCCACGCTCTGTTGAGAGACCACACAGCATGCTTTTCTTTTCTGTTGGGAGTGGTTTAAACACACATTTTTCTGTCATGAAGTTATATGGATGCCCATGCTGAGATTAGGAGCCTGGGAAGCTGACCACTGCTCTGTTTCAAAACCTAGTAACAAGCTCACTGGAAAAATTAAAATGATTATAAATGTATTTATTTTCATTCTGTGCTAAAAAGTATCATTATTACAAACTCTTTAAAAATCAGTTGATGCTGAGTGTCGAAATTTCAGATTAGTCACTTTTGAGGTTGCATGACAATTAGGATGTTGCCTTAGAAGGGAGCTGCCTAAGTAAGCAGTAGCCAGCGAGGCAGCTCACTAGGTTTTGGGACAGACCTCATGTGTTCATCCCTCCAGCGCAGATCAGGGAGAGTGGGGCAGCTTTGTTTTGGCTGAAAGCCCTTTCACTTCTTCTTCATTTGCGTGGCTGAAGCACTTAATCGAAAGGTAATCAAACAAAGGAAAACTTCTCCATTGCTTCTGTAATGGCAGGGGCAGACTGGGGCCAAAAAGTGGCCCTGGACTTTTTGGCACAGAGCGGGCCCACCAAACCTGGTCCGCAACACACCGCACCACACCATAAATGAGTGGCATATTCTTGACATTATAAGTTGTCTTTCCTGGTGTATATGGCAAATAGTAAATAATTTTAAAGAATTTTTACAAGGGACAGTTTAATATCACTAAAGTTAAATACCAATATTATCAGTCCATATGACACAATGCTCTGGTATCGTATAGAAGACTTGAATAGTGCAGAATGCGGACTGTTTTTATGGTGCCTTTCTATTGGTCATACTCAGTATTTGTCCTTTTGCAGGAGCTTGACATCTATCATTTTAAGGAATAGAGCTCCAATTGTGGAAAAGAGTATACAAATTATTTTGATGATGAAAGAAAAATACAGTAAACAGTACTGTGAAATATATAATGTTTCAATTTAAAACAGCTGTCTTCTATGTGACTATATAGTAAAATATAATTGATTTCTGTGATGCGCAGCTATATTTTCAGCATCATTACTCCAGTCTTCAGTGTCACATGATCTTCAGAAATCATTCTAACATGCTGATTGCTGCTCAAGAAACATTTCTGATTATTATGAATGTTGAAAACTGCTGTGCTGCTTCATTTTGTGGAAAATGTGATACCATTCAGTCTTGGGTAAGATTAAAAAATATAAATTTATATTTTTTTTTCAACAATTTTGCATTAAATCAAAGATTATAGAATACAAAAAGGGACTTTGATTAAATTGATTTAAGTGACAATAAAGATATTTACGCTTATTACAAAGTACTTATATTTAAAATAAATGCTGTTCTTTAACTGAGAATCATTATACCAATAATAAAACCATTATTAATAATTGATCACAAATAATAACTGATAATTAAGCAGCAAATTAGGCAGCATTAGAATGATTTCTGAAGGGACACTGATGATGCTGAAAATTCAGCTTTGATCACAGAAATAAATTACATTTTAAAACATCCTAAATAGAAAACCACTATTTTAAGTGTAATATTTCATAATATTAGGCTATTGTTTTACTGTATTTTTGATATCTTATTTCAAATAAATATTTAAATAAATAAAAAGCCTTAATTATTTCAAACTTTTAACCACCAGTGTGTATATAAAATAGGCTAATGCATGTGAATTAATGAGCAAATTATATTTTTATTAGGCCTATAAAATCACTTTCCTATGCACAGCACTCTAAAGCAAAAGTCTTCAGATTTACAATGTTCTAGAGTAAGATTGAGAATGATTTTTTTATAGATTTTTAAACATTTTTTTAGACACGTGAAATCACGGAAGAAAGCAGATTTACATTAACTCATCTCTTGTCTGCTGAAAACTGCATCATGTAGGCTACATTGTGACGATTCGAATAACGGCATTAAAATCTGGGAAATTTGAAAAGGCCAGTAGTAGTTTGCATTCCTGAAAATTAATATCTGTCGTTTAACTAAACGGTTGGCAAATATTGCTGAATTGTCTCGTCATGTTTAGCTGCTTACATCTTACCTCCGCTCGCATTCAAGTCACGCGCAGCTCAGCGTCTGTGAACAGTAAATCCCGCCTTCTACATTTTGTTTGGCTATTTCAAACATTTTGACATTGACAAGCGCTTTTGAGCGGCTGCACTGAGCTGGAGCACACTAAATTAATTAGAATTTTTGACTCAAGTGGGCCGCGCGGCCCGGGCCATTCGTCTGGGCCAATGGAAGGATAGGTGTACGTATTTACAACAATCCATTTTTTATTTATATTACGCAAAGGGCCGGCCCACATTGTACAGCGGCCCACCGGGAAAACTCCCGGTGCTCCAGATGGCCAGTCCGCCACTGTATAATGGAAACCAAAGTCGCTTTGCACAAATAAATCGACTTCGTATTGCTCAAAGAGTGCTAGAAGTAGGGCTGCACGATATATTGCATGCGATAGTCATGCGTAGTGTTGTTTTTGGCAGCCTGTTTTAATTTTAGTTTTAGTCTAGTCTTTGTGTGAAGCTGTCATTTTAGTTTTTATTAGTTTTAGTCACGTTCATACTCTTTTTAGTATAGTCAAGTTTCAGTCAACTAAAAGTCTGAGCATTTTAGTCTTATTTTAGTCAGAATTATCCATGACTATTTTCGTCTCGTTTTAGTCGACGGAAACTGATGACATTTTAGTCTAGTTTTAGTCGACGAAATCTGATGACATTTAGTCTAGTTTTAGTCAATGAAAATTGTATTTTAGTCTCTTTTTAGTAATGCAATTCTATTTAACCCAGTCAATACAGTATAAATACCTAGTAGTATAAATGAAACCAAAATTTTCTTTTAGCCAAACCCATTTCAAACAAGGTTATCTTATTATATTATTGTTACCTTATAGACTCAAGATACCATCCAATTTCAGACATGGAAGATGCTGCTCTGATTTGAATTTACAACATTTATTTTACCAACTAAACATGTTAGAAGTACACACATTTTCTCCCAAAGACGTAATCCCTGGTTGGCCGGCCTGCCATCTGTACTTTGTTGTTGTCCTCTTCTAAATAATGCCGTAAAGGTGGGGCTTGAGGAAGTGATCGCCGCTCGCCTGCGTCGGCACAGTGCGACTCCATTTAGCCGCTGGAAGTAGACACAGGGAACAGAAATACTGCAAAATAATAATAATAACGCCCAATCTAAACGAGACGAAATAACGTTATAACATTTCGTTTTGCCTGCGTTTTTCGCAAACCAAAATGAGGAGACATTTTAGCATAGTTTTTATTTTGTAAAGCACATTTAGTCTACCGTTTTTCATTCGTCAGCAATATTGCATTATACATTTAGTTATAACATCGTCACATGACCAGCATTTACGTTCGTTTCTTTCTCGCTCTCGTTTTCGTCACATGATAAGGTTCATTGACGTACTATATTTAGTCATAATTTTCGCTGGACGAAAGCAACACTAGTCATAAGATCTCGCCAGTAAAGATAGCCCTGTGATTATCGTAATTCTCCATCATCTGCTTTCCAGATGGAGCGGCATTTATTACACGCAGAGCCGTAGATCGCGATAAGCTACTTAATATCACGTTCAAAATCGAATGCGCATTCATCTGCGATTATGAGCGCGAATTGCGTAGCTTGTCAGTGAACTACGGCTCTGTGTATTAAATGCCACTCCATCTGAAAGCAGGTGATGGAGATTTACCACTAATCACAGAACCGTCTTTACTGACGAGATGCGCATGACTATCGCATGCAAAATATCGTGTAGCCCTAGCTAAAAGTCTAATATAGTCATCATGTACATTACCTTTCAAAAGTTTGGGGTCAGTAATTATTTATTTATTTTTGAAAGAGAAATGATTACTTTTATTCAGCAAGGATGCATTAAATTGTTAAAAAGGGACATCAAAGACATTTATAATGTTACAAAAGTTATCTATTTGTAATAAATGCTGTTCTTTTGAACTTTAATTTTTGAAATCATTCAAAATGTATCCGTTTTGAAAACAGTGTTTCAGAATTGAAACTGTTTTCACCACTGATAATAAATAGTATCAAAGGAATGAATTACATTTTAAAATATATAGAAAACCTTTATTTGAATTGCAATAATATTGCACCGTATTACAGGTTTTACTGTATTTTTGATCACATAAATGCAGCTTTGGTGAGAATAAGAGACTTCTTTCAAAAACATTAAAATCCTAATGACACCAAACTTTTGAATGGTAGCATATATCCATGATTACAGCTGGAAAATGTCTAGTGTATACAAATGTTGTCATATTTGTGTGTGTGTGCAGGGTTATAGGCAAAAGGACTCGTACATGGCATGTCAGGGGCCGCTGCAGCACACCACTGAGGACTTCTGGAGAATGATCTGGGAGTGGAGAAGCTGCTCTATCGTTATGCTGACCGAGCTGGAGGAGAGAGGACAGGTGAGTTCACCCGCCTCCCTTCTCTTTGTTTGTAACATCTGTAAATATGCTAACTCTACTTACAAAGGTGTCTTTTTGTGGTGTAGCCTTGTAGTTAAAGATCTGGGCTAGCAACAGAAACGTTGCATTTTCAACCCTGACAGGTGGGGCAATAGGAAAATATATCTGTCTCTTCCCCATTCTCTGCAGGAGAAGTGTGCTCAGTATTGGCCTAGTGACGGTGTGATGGTTTGTGGGGACATGTCCATTGAGTTGAAGAGGGAGGAGGAAAATGAAAGCTACACTGTTAGGGACCTTCTCGTCACCAATAACAGAGTGAGTCCTTTTCAGAGGATCTTCTGGAACATGATTTATGTGTATTTTAGCACTGTATTTTAATGTTTTCCATTGATGTAACTGCATTCTCTTTTTTCTTTCTCTCTGCAGGAAAATAAGTCTCGTGCTGTGAGGCAGTTTCATTTCCACGGCTGGCCAGAGGTGGGCATCCCGTCTGACGGGAAGGGTATGATCAACATCATCGCTGCAGTTCAGAAACAGCAGCAGCAGTCTGGAAACCACCCAATCACTGTGCACTGCAGGTAAGCCACACCTACTCCTCTAGCCAATCAGGAACATGAAACCTGAAACCTTATTTAGCATAATTTGTAATATATTTGTATATTAATATATATTGTTTATGACACCAGATTTATTTTTATTCTTTTGTTTTCACATTCAATTCGGTGGCTTTTTGTGAGGCATAATTTACATTCCACATGCAAAACCTATTTTTATTTAAATTTTCGATTGCTAAATTGCAAAAGTTCATTCAAAAGTTTGGGGTCGGTACAATTTTTAAATGGTTTTTGAAAGGCTGCATTTATTTGACCATAAATACAGTAAAAACAGTAATATTCAAAAGAACAGCATTTATTTGAAATGGAAACTTTTTCAACATTTTTGAAATCAAAACATATGTCTTTACTGCCACTTCGATCAATTCAGTGTTCCCTTGTTGAATAGTGAAAAGTATTTGATTTATTATTATCCTTTTTTAAATCTTACTGGCCCTTTTGAAAGGTAGTGCATTTTTAACTTGGAAAAAGGCTTTGGCTTGTCCTTTTTTGCTCCAAAAGGAACCCATAAAACATAAACGGGAAATAACAAGTTATTTAATGCTTTTGTGGTTGTTACAGTAGTATGCTACTTAGCTTATTTGCATAACGAGTTATTCAAATTTACCATAAATCTTCTAGTGTGGATACAGGACATTTTGGTTAGACAGGAATGCCAACTTAAACAGGTCTGACTGGTTTGGCAGCTTAAGTAAGATTTAGTGGTTTTGTAATGCTGGAAGGCATCCATGGGTGCTTGGTATGACTTAACCAAAACCTGTCCATAGTTACATCTCCAAAGCACTCGGTAATGATGAAACGGATAGAGCTGCAGTGTCTAGTGGGAATTCAGGGTCAGCCAATTAAGAAAAGTAGAAACAGACTCATTAATATCCACAGAGCGGTGAGTAATTGATGTTTGTGTGTTAACAGTGCCGGAGCAGGGCGCACAGGGACATTCTGTGCTCTGAGCACGGTCCTGGAGCGGGTGAAGGCGGAGGGCATTCTGGACGTTTTTCAGACGGTGAAGAGTCTAAGACTACAGAGACCGCACATGGTGCAGACACTGGTAAGAAAACACGTCTCTCACGATGCAGTGTTGAGCTACTAAACTGAACAAAGCACAGTTTAATTGTTTTTGAACAATTGTTGTTTTTGCCAGAGGCATAAAACATGCTGTACTAAGGGAAAAAATTGTGATGATAAATTGCATTTTTTATTGGGAAAAAAAAAAGTTTCAGGTTTGCTCTGCATATATATATCAATATGATTATAATACTACTACTACTAATAATAATAATCATTAACGTTTTGATTATTACTACTAATACTAATTAAACAAAATAAGAAATATTACTAATTGTAATTTATTATTCCAATTGTAATATTCACTGTAACATAAAAACAATCAAATATTTAAGATGATGATAATAATTTAATTTTATAGTACAATTATAAAATTACAATACTAATATTTATGTCGGTTTTCATTTACACATTTTATTTTGGCAGAAACCACTTAAAGCTTCACTTTTCTTAACAAAAAGTGGTTTATAAACCGATCATTACAATTTTGGGAAGATGACTGACACGTTGCGTTCTGAAATGCACAAAAAATATTCAATTCAAATTCAGAACTTATCCAGAGATGAGTTTGTGTGAAGCGTCATTTACTGCAAGCCGCTCTAAGACACTGAAAACACTGGATTATGAGCTGCTCACGTGTAAATGAAGACACGCTTCACTCTGAAACACACAGCGCATATCGTGTGAAGCCATATAGCGATTTTGCTTTTATTTTGATTAATCGTGTAGTCCTAGTAAGACATCATTAGAACAGGAAGAATGGGGGGTATGTTATTTTCACTTTTAGATTTTATGTTTGAACCTGTATTTTTGGAAAATAATCACATAATTAATGTTCACAAGCCAAGCTGATAATGGTTTTTAGATAGTTCCTGCACCGCTGTTTTTATCTTGTTTTGTTTCTAGTACTTTAATCCAAACATCTCAAGTCCCTCTCAACTCATTGCATCCTGCTTTCCTCCACAGGAGCAGTATGAGTTCTGCTACAAAGTGGTCCAGGAATACATTGATGCCTTCTCTGACTACGCCAACTTCAAGTAAAGCCACACCCACCTGCAGAAGATCGGACAAACTTTCCCAATCATGCACTCGCGTCCACACTTTCACAAAAACACAGCTAAACGAGACGGACTGCCAGCGCAAAGCAAAAGGGAATGAAAATCCTTTGGCCGGCAAGCACGAGAACACGTTGGTGCTGAAGATGGAAAGAAAACAAACCAAGAAAACACCATTAGAGATGCCTTCTTGAATATTTTGTAATATTGCTCTTGTTAATAAGGCCCTTACCCATTTCTTTCAATGTAAATATGCTCTTGTATGTTTTGTTTCATTTGTTTGGTTTTAGAAGCCATTCTGTTGCGGTTTTTAGAGTGACCTTAATATAGTTTACTGGTATATAAATGCATACATGAATGGCGCTATAGAGACAGAGCGGTAGCAAGATGAGGGTGCTTTTCACTGGGTGTTTTAACAAGAACTTCTTTCTTTCTCTGCAGTTGAGTGACTGAAACCTATTTGAATGGCAGCTCAATCCCACTATGCTGTTGCCTGTAGCTACATAACGCACAACGCGGCAAAATCAACCACCCGTGGTGCATCAGCGACTGTAAACGCGTGCGTTCGCAGAAAACACTTCACTGTGCTTTTTGATTGTGTTTACTGGAGTGATAGATATCATTTTTGAGTCCATTTTTTTAAACTGGGACCATTTTAGGGCTGTGACTAAGATTTGAAGATGTTAAGTGTGTCTTTGTGGTGTCCGTTTTGTTACAGTGTGCCGACTTGGTCCAAACTAGACAATGGTAGAGGAAGATAAGTCTGAAAAAGACAAACAAGAGGAAACCCTGAGTGTGTTGAGACCAGAGAAATTCCACTTCATTTATCTTTTGTTGTTTTGTCCCCTTGAATCTCACAAGGGTTTGCTTCAAGTTTCATTCCATGCCCAAACATCTTTTTTTTTTTCAAGATCGCTCTAAAAGCACTGTATTTGCGATTATAATCAAGGAAGTGATGCATTTACTTGCCCAGATGTCTGATAATTGGCCTTAACAACTGTGTTTGACAATATGGTTTCATAATGTACTTTCCTTCATTCGAAGATAAATGATCCCACCGGTTTCTCTACTTGCAAGGTACTGGTGCAAAGTTGATCTAGAAAGTGCTAATAAAAATGACACATGATCACCTGATCATCTGTTCCTGCCCGTGTAAAGGACTTCAGCCGTTGTGCCGAAGTCAATGAGCCCTTTCCAGCTCCACTGAGCCAGTTAGATTATTATATGACGCTTCAGCCCTTAGCGGTGAACACTTTCAACTTCTCCAAGCATAAAGACCAGGTAGATGGTAAAAATGAGGACATGTATTCTCATTTTAACTAGTGATTATCAGCAAGTTATTTTCCAGTGAATGTTTTATGTAGGTTAAGCCCTCGTTCCACACTGCCTTGTGTTAGGAAATGTAACTTTTATGAAATGTATGTAAACCCAATAGTTGTCGTTCAAAATCACTCACCCATCTGTCATTCCATGTTAACAGGGTTCTTGATGGAAACTGTTACTATCTCAGATCCATGATATTCCCAATGATGAATTGTGGATCTCTATTACAGCTTCCTGTGGGCTTCATCTTAAGATATTCCATGAAATGCTGACGGATTTGCTTGAGAATTGTGTGAGTCGACTTTTGTGATTTGCTTAAAGTCACACTAACCCTTTCCACATGAGAAACTGTGCCAATAGCAGCCTCTCAGGGGCAGGATCCTTCTTCAGAGGTGGGAAAGTGCCTCATCACGTTCCTGTAGCTTCAAGCATATTCCCGCCTGCTCTTTTGTAGCCCATGTTCACCCAATCCGTTGGGACGTTGTGGCCTGTATGGCGTATGATAATCTGTAATGGAACCCAAACGGTTGCTTTTCTGTGTTTTTGGTGTGTTTTCAAACTATTTTTTTCCTCTTTGCTTACATACCATATAAAAGCATCCTGGAGGAAGCACCAGACTTCAGGACAAGTCCCTCAAAACCCAAGCTCTTAATGTATGCAGAGCAATTTAGTTCTTATGGTCAAGAAGGGAAGCCACGTGTCTGGAGGCTCACTTCTTTCTTCTGTTGAAAGTGATATTGAAACGGCCTGCTTGGATAAACGAAAGGATGAAGACTGAAAAGTATCTGCTCTCCAAAAAAACCTGTGAAAATTGAGGATTTCATCTGAAACCTGTCTTTAATTGGATTGTTTCTAAATTTCAAACTACAGCCTGTTTTATGTTCCAGAAATCCTAAAAATGTAACCCCTTTGGATTATTCTTTTCTGTTTATCCACCCTTCTTGTACATAATGTAAGGTTATTTATATTTCATTCCTATATGTTGCCTTGCTTTTATTTTATTTTTATCTTTCTCTCACCTTTTTTTTTTTTTAAAGATGCTTGTGTATTAAACTGTACTGGGACCATTTTGAAATGTATTAATTTTTTTTTTTTCCTGTTTTTTAATTTGGTATTATTGTCTTAAAATCTTATTTTTTAATTTACATCTTTTTTTTCTAGTGTTTTGTTATTCAAATTTGAATATATGATGCAAATTATATATAATTATATAATGCCAAACGGCCTTTCTAAAGATACTGTTCAAACATAATAAAAGTGCTTGAGATTTTATCTGCAGTCATTTTACTTTGTGTATCTCTAAAGCATTTTTTCTTCTTTTTTTGTGAGTGTGTGGAACATATATACAGTACAAATTCCTCAAACAGTCCTGAAACAAAATGTATCACAGTTTCCATAAAAATATTATGCAGGGCAACCTTTTTCAACATTAATAATAAAAAAAAAAAGTTCTTGAGCACCAAATCGGCATATTAAAATGATTTCTGAAGAATCTTGGGAGACTGAAGACTGGAGTAATGATACTGGAAATTCAGCTGCCATCACAGGAATAAAATATATTAAAATAGAAAAGTTATTTTAAATACTCTTTTGATTTATTTGAAAGAAATGCAGCTTCGGTGAGATTTCTGTCTTGGTAAGACTTGACCCCAGAGAGTGTCACCTTGTCTCCCATCCTTCCTGGCCCTTCAGACCTGGTGTCAGACCTGAGATGTGGATGGATTATCACCACAGACCCCAGTACGTGTTTAAACACCATTTGACAGGAACTCAATCACAACTTGAAACTCTGAGATGAGTCAGTCGTACTCCATCCGTCACATTCTCTGCTCTGATCACCCCGAGGGAGGCCTTCTGTGTAATTAAGACCACAGTCAGGCTGGAGTGTTTGCACAGTGTTTTTCTCTCTAGGACAGTATGGG
>JAFVLL020001948.1:111298-144180 GCA_021397915.2 Tor tambroides
ATTGTTTTTAAAAAAGAGGTTCAACAGTATATCCAAGCTATTTCATCTTCCAAGAATCTTAAAGCTATTAAAACAGTTAATTTATTTAATCTTTTAAATATATTTTGTTAAAGCTTTGTTTTGTATTATTTACTTATTGTTACATACGTCTAGAAATGGTGCTTTGCATGTAATGTCATCTCTTTGTGCATAATGTTGATATTTTCTGTACTTTTTTCTTTGGTGCCTTGGCATTAATAAAAAAAAAAAAAACTCCAAAGAGTATAGAATACCTTCTATACTTCTATATGCTTCTATACTCTTTGCCTACTCTTCTACTACACACTCAAAAGTGTGTACTTTTTCTTCACCAAAAAAGAGTACGTACTTTAAGGGCGTAGTATAAGTAGGCACATTGGGACGCAGCAAAAGTCAATGGAGAGAGTTGGATTGCCGCCCTAAAATCTATGCTATAATTTAAATTGTACATGTATTATTTATCATATATTATATAACCCCCTAGTATAAATTAAGCTACACTCAAACTTTTTCTGTTCAGCACTGTTAACATTTTCCCACTATTTTTTTACATATGTTTCTTCAAAAGAAACCTGTTTCCAATTTTACATTACAAAGATTTGATGAAGACTGGAAATCTGGGGTTTATGAATCTAAATGAACAAGGTTTTTTTTTCATCAGCCTCTTGTTGAAGAGTAATACTTCTTCTAGGAATAGAATTGTGTAAATGTGTAATGTAAAGTTATGTAGGAATGAAAAAAAAAATTGGGAAACAGTATTTTTATTCTTTAATTATTTTTAAAAAAAATTGTTTTGTATCATTTTTTGTTTTAGCAACCGAATATGAAAACATATTTATTTATTTACTCACTAACTTTTTAATTTTATTTATTTATTTATTTATTTATTTTGTTGCAAATGTTCATTGTTTCAAACATGCTCCAAAATGGACACAGAATCCTTTTGAAGCACGGATTCAAAAGTTTCGAGGTCTTGAAAATAAATCACAGTCCCAAATAGGAAAATAATATTCCATATAATTAATTTTATATAAAAATATGACATTTGTAAATAAATAAATGAATACATTTCTATTTTGAAATATTATTCTGGGCTATATCATGTGAATAGCGTCTACCGTCACGTGACGACTGAGTGCGTCAGAGCACGGATGTTGTCATAAGGAGCTAAAAAGAGCTGCAGAGAAGACTGCTGATGTTATAACCTGAAAATAACTCTCTCTGCTCGCTTACATACCACCGAATTGCGAGTGCTTTTCGGCTCGTAAGCTATATAAACAGCAGAAGACGTCCCGCAGTTTCAGGACAGAGCTGAAGCAGCGATATGGAGTGGTTTGGAGGCGGCGTGTTTCAACCTGAACAGGACCGAAAGGAAAACATGCCCTGTGCACACCCACACGAGGTACCTCACAAAGTTCACTAGTGCTTTATTTACATCTCAGTGCCTTTTGGGTGTCCTTTAAATCAATACAAAGTTGTGTTTAAACATGAAACCGTGCGGAAATGTACTGTAAAGTCGTCGTTAGCTGGATAACTAAGTTAGATGCTGCAGTAAAACTTTACTGCAGGATGAGGAAGGGAAAGCCTGCATCTCAAAAGTGAACTGCCTACCTAGACAGCATTTTTGGGCATCACAATCAATTTGGACAGACAGTTTACAGTAGGTGTATTTGTAATACCTGTCATTGAGAGGTATTATGTGGATCTTTGATATGTGATCATGACTCTGTGTTTACTGTCTGTGTTGACAAGCTTATTCTGACAGCTGAGGATAATGAGTGCTTTATTATTAGATCCATGGAAATTCCACTGCTAGTCTGATGCATCACAGTTATGTTTTTATCTGTGGAGTAACTACATTGCTTTATAGTAAGTCAGCAACTGCATAATCTTGAGATAGAACAATCTCAAACATCTTGGACCTGTTTTTTGACATGCTAAATCAAACTTTTTTTTCCCCCCAGTATATTAGAATTTTTTTCTGAGCAAAAACTGTCAACATGTTTTTACTACTAAAATGTAATCTTGTCAGTCATATTTGTGACCCTGGACCACAAAACCAGTCATAAGTAGCACTGGTATATTTGTAGCAATAGCCAAAAATACATTGTATGGGTCAAAATTATCAATTTTTCTCTAATGCCAAAAGTCATTAGGATATTAAGTAAAGATCATGTTCCATTAAGATATTTTATAAATTTTCTACCATAAATATATCAAAACTTAATTTTTGTTTAGTAATATGCATTGCTAAGAACTTCATTTGGACAGATTTTAAAGGCGATTTTCTCAGTATTCCTCAGATTCCAGATTTTCAAATAGTTGTATCTCGGCCAAATATTGTCCTAACAAACCATACATCAATGGAAAGCTTATTTATTCAGCTTTCAGATGATATATAAATCTCAATTTCAAAAAAATTGGCCTTACGACTGGTTTTGTGGTCCAGGGTCACATTTAGAACAAGAATCAGTAAAGTTGTCATTAAAAGACTCTATTTAAGGGTCACAGTGAACCCCTCAAAAAAGAATTAGTTGTCATTTCAAATCTTTCTTAAATGTATTCTGTTAGAGGATTGTTATGTGCCATTTAAATATAAATCTGACCCTGCAGTCTCTATAAAACTATATAAGTAGCTGCATTTATTTGATCACAATTTTACTGTTTTTACTGTATTTTTGAAATATTATAACAATTTAAAAAATTCTATTTGCATATATTTTAAAATGTCATTTTCATTTTGATAAAATCCTTCAGTATTTGTAAACAGCTGGAAAATCAGCATCCCTGATGGTTAAAAGTTCAGTGCAACTAGATTTGTGATGTCATTGTCATTGAAGCGCAAACGTCTTTTGGCGTTAAAATAGTACTGTCAGGATTTACTAAAGACGCGCAGTGAAGAATTAGCTCCGAAAGGCGTGGACACAGTTATTTTTGCGCCTTACCTTATTGAATATGCATTTGTAGGAGTTTCCCTTTCAGATGCAAAATTTATGGGAGGAGAGTATTCAAATGAATCATTTGCGCTTGTCAAATTTCTAGTATTTTCGACATTATTTAACGCCCAAAAAAAGCATGTTTTAAAGCAGACAGTAATTTGTGCTGCTCATTATGGCTGCATCTGTGTTCTTTAATGTGCGCATTGTCAGTAAATCACATGCAGAATTTTCCCCTCCCATCTGCGCTTTTATGGAATTGTGCTCTAACGCTAATTTGCCTTGTTTAGTAAATATGGCACTGAATCTGTTACAAAAGCAGAGCAACGTTCTTTATAAATATATGAATCTTTCATGCAGACTGTAATGACTTGTTCAGGGCTTTGTGACTGTTATCTCTCTGTGTCCCATCACAGCCTAGTGCAGAGAGCATGGCGTCTCTGTGCCTGAGTCAGCAGCGTTGTGTGAAGGCCTCTATCGCGTCGCAGTGGCAGCTGGCCGAGGCGCAGGACCGGCTCTGCGGTTTGGAGCTCCACAGCTCTGAGTCTGTGGAGCAGGAGCAAGCCCGAGCCCTGGCCTCCTCCGCGGAGCTCTCGCAGATCGAACAGGAGTGGAGACATAAAGAGAGGATGCTGGGACGGAGCCCCACTCTGTGCCCAGAGGCCAGCCGAGATGTGTTTGACAAGGTATCTTATGTCAACACTCTAGGAAAGTCATTCAGTGTTCATGTCATAATGATCAATGCATTGTAGGAAACAGTCCACTGTGACTGAGCTCTGAGTCTAAAAATAAAACTTACAGCAGCATCTCCCCTTTAGAGGCATCTGATGTTTTGGAACAAGGCTAACAAAAAATACATGAATGAAATGAATACATATACACTTATGTTTGTTACTTTCTTTTGAACAGCTAAATGTACACTACCATTCAAAAGTTTGGGGTCAGTAAGTATTACTTTTCAGTCAAACATTAAATTGACCAGATATGTCAGTAGAGACATTTATAATGTTACAAAATATTTCTGTCAAATAAATGCTGTTCTTTTGAACTTTCTAATCATCAAAGAATTCTGAAAAAAGTATCATGGTTTCCACAAATCTGTTTTCAACCTTGATAATAATTAAACATTAAAAATAATTAATAATTGAGCGCCAATAATAATTGAGCATCAAATCAGCTTCTGAAGGATCATGTGACACTGAAGACTGGAGTAATGATGCTGAAAATTCAGCTTTGATCACAGGAATAAGTTACATTTGAGAAAACCTCTATTTTAAATTGTAATAATATTTCACAATATTACTATTTTACTGCATTTTTGATCATTGCATTGCAGAGACTTCTTTCAAAAATGTTAAAACAATCTTACTGATCAGAAACTTTTGCACAGTAGTGTATATATAGTATATACAAACACTAGCATTATGCTGAATATCTTGGCCTCCCATAATGAATGTGATTTAATAAGTTAGGATCTTCAAAAATAGCTTGAAATCTCCTTCCTGAACTATTTATTCAACAAAAGTGTTAGTTCCTTCATTGTCAGTGGATAATAAGCATGCACAATATAAATATTGAGTAACATAAGTGTGTCAGCAATTTTGTGTGAATCTCATTCGTCATCATAGTTTATATACTTCAATATTTTAAGAACGACTACAGTGTTGTTGTACCAGCAGGTATGGACTCTTTTGTGGCCCATTTGTGGATTTACCACCATAAATCTGTTTTCTTTTAGATGAAAAAACATATTTATTTATTTGTTTATTTAATTATATTTGTTGGTCCTGGTTCATCAATATGTAGAAGCAGGGTGAAATGTGGACTTTTCCATTTTCAAACCCATTTTCATTTTACAAATGAAAAATGAAATAGACTATTTGGCCTTTGAACTTTTGCTGTTGTTCATTTGTTATAGTTTATATCAGTTACATATTTATTTCTGTTTCCAGTGTCTTTGTACATGCATATTTATGTTTACCAGCTAAATTAAAAGTGTGTTTGAGATATGGGAAAGAGGATTGTAGGATTTAAATCTAAGACTTTAAGCTACTGAGTTGTTTGATCCGGGAGTAATTAGGTTGACGTGCTTTCTTACTTTGATGTTACGTTGTTTACTTCCTCCATTAGAAACAAGAAGACCATTCTTCTGTTGCATCACCATACACAGTTTACTGGCTCCACAAAACACCAGCGTGCATAATGTCCAATTTAGTATCCAATACATACACTAAAAGGAAGTCTACAAACGTCCATCATCTTTCGCGCTGTTGCGTTCAAAAACCTTTTGCCCTTTGCCTAAATAACAGATCTGCATTAACATCTTTCAGTTTACACCCGGGTCAAAATTGACCCGGACACAGTAAGTGTTACAATGTGCATTTTTAAAAATGGTTATACCTCTCAAAATACTTTTAAAAAATATAAGGAAAAAATATAGATATAATTATATATAGAGATCGACCGATATATCGATTTACCGATATTTTTCCCGATATTTAAGCATTTTACCATAATCGGATATCGGTTTTGTAATATTGGATTCACCGATAAATGCCGCCATCTTGTGGGTGTTATGAGAATTGCGCGCAGGATCGCCATTGCAGCGCGTCTGAGGGGAGACGAGACAACAACAACGGCATGCACAAGTACTTGATTTGCTGTAGTTAGTAAACTTTATTTAACATAACAGCCATTAATGCACAAATTAGATGCATTACATAAATGCCTGTTATGTAGTTTATGCAGCTTGGCTCTAAGAAATAGAGAGCAACTCACGGAGTCATATAAATAATCCGTCAAGTCCTGTCCCAATAAAGACGTAACTTTGCCTGAATTAAATAATACGCAGCCATGAGTGAGCACATGTTGTAAATAAAAGCGCTGAATTGAATTCTCTCTCTGTTGTCTATGCTCATCGTTAGCCTCGTGAAGTCGGAGTCACGTAGGCTGAAGGCCCGGGTAAGTTTCACTTTCCGCGTTCTGTCCTGTCTCGCTCACAGCCGCTTCCGAGCAGCTTTCAAAGTATACTCGCCGCGGATGAGTGCGGATGGACGAGCTAGACACACTTAAATCCGTCAAGTCCTCTCCCAATAAGGAGTAACTTTGCCTGAATTAAATAATACAGCCATGAATGAGCGCATGTTGGAAATAAAAGCGTTGAATTTAATTCTCTCTCTGTTGTATATCATAATCATTAGTCTCATGAAGCCGCTTATATTGCTGTTCACTCAGCGGGTTGATGCTCAGGAAATGCTCCAGCACGGCCTCCGCATGTAACTTTTAATAAGATTCACTTGTTTAAAACACTTATTTTAGCAACATTTACTATACAACCATTATTTCGCTAATAAACATCTAAATAAATTCAACTCTATGGAAATTAATTATTTATTATCTCCGCGAGCGATCGCAGTTTGAGTAGCTTATAGTTCTTTGTAAATGCATAGATGAACTGCGCTGTCAGCAGGCATTTCATAATCTAGAGGGACAAAAACATTAATAATTCTGATATAACATTCCAGTTAAGAAATGCAATAAAATACTTTGTATTTATTAAAAAAAAAGTTAGTAAAAGTTTATATTCCAATATTCCAGAGAATATTATTCAGTGAATTAACATTATCCAGTGAATTATTCTTGACTCCATTAAACAACTTATAAACCTACTAAAACTGTAGTTAAAATGAAGTTGATATGACTCCCGTCTTTTATTTTCTCCATTTGAAAACATTAGACATTCTACATTTATTTTGCTTATTGTTAATATTAGTGTTATTGCTGCTGATGCTTTTTATAAATAAAATGTATTTGTTTATTGCTGTAATATGAAGATTAAATTTAACACGAAAGACTGCAAATTTTCGACACTTAAAAAAAAAGATGACTGAAAAGAGGAAAAACCAAAGTGAAGTACTTTATAACAGTAAATAAATATCGGTTCTGCATATCGGTTATCGGGCACATAAACATGCAAATAATTGGTATCGGTATCGGTTCTAAAAAATCAATATCGGTCGATCACTAATTATATAGGGATATTATTATTGAGTGGATGTTATTGTCCATTTTTGTGTGTTCTTGGACAAAATCTGAATTTAACACATTAGCCCCCAGTTTCACAGACAAAGCTTAAGCCTAGTCCCAGACTAAAATGTAAGTCTGAGGTGTTTCAGCTGAAAGAGACTTGCATTGACTGATCTTTAAATATATCAGTGCCTTTTTGTCTCAAGATGCACACCAGTAATGTTTTTTAATTAGGCATGTTTATAAAAATTACTCAAATGTCCTTATTGAACTATGGCCTAATTTAGGTTTAGTCTAAGCCCTGTCTGTGAAACCGGGCCTATATTATATTATAACTATTCATGTGTAGATTGCTGATGCCTCTTCTCTTGTTTTTTTCCCAGAGTATCATAAACCGTTCACAGTCTTGGCCTAACGAATCCGATCACGATAAGAACATAAGCTTCGTCCAGCGCAATGAAGAACTCTTGAAGCATTTTGGTAAGTGATTGGGCTTGATTTGTGCGTTTAATAATGGGGATTGTTCATCTCATTAGAGGTTGTCATCTCTGTTCTGATTGGACAGGTATGTTGAGGAGGTGGGATGATAGTCAGCGCTTTCTAGCAGAGTACCACCATCTCATCTGTGAAGAAACAGCCAATTACCTGATCCTGTGGTGCTTCCGTCTACAAGCAGAGCAAGTGAGTGATTTTTTTTATTTTTTATTTTTTGGCCAAGTAACATACTACCTGTACTATTTCTGCAGGATGTACTGTGTCCCCACATGACCTACTACTGATACTGATTGTCTGGATTGTCTTCTGCAGAAAGAGGCCTTAATGGAGCAGGTGGCTCATCAGGCAGTCGTCATGCAGTTCATTCTGGAAATGGCCCGCAACTCTCAGCAAGACCCACGAGGCTGTTTCCGTCAGTTCTTTCAGAAAGCCAAAGTAAGGCTCACATCTGCAGTGGACTGCAATGCTGCTAACATTACCATCAACCTCTGCTTTGCTTTTCCCAGTGGTGTTTTGGACAATGCATTACACGTCTCTTACTGTACGTGAGTTGTTTAGCCAGAGAGGTACAACAATGAAGTTCTCAAGGTTATCTGCAAAAAAACACTGATTCCAGATTTGGAATAATTAAGGGTTTTTGAAGGAATGCTCACCAAGGCTGCATTTATTTGATCAAAAATACAATAAAAATAGTAATATTGTGAAATATTATTACAATTTAAAATAACTGTTTTCTTTTGTGATGTATTTTAAAATGTAATTTATTCCTGTGATGTCAAAGCCTAATTTTCAGCATCAATACTCCAGTCTTCAGTGTCACATGATCCTTCAGAAATCATTCTAATATGCTGATTTGCTGCTCATTTACTTTTATTTATTATTGGTGCTCAGTTATTAATAATGATTCTTATTATCAATGTTGAAAACCGTTATTAGTGCATAATATTTTTTGGAAGCTATTTTAAGGATTCTTTGGTTCATATTGAAATAGAAACCTATTGTAACATTATTAATGTCAATATAATGCAAATAAATGTTTTCTTTTTTTTTTTTTTTTTTTTAAAGAAAAAAGGCATCACTATTACTGTTTTACTGTTCAACTTTTGAATGGTGGTGTATTGCGATTTCCACAGAAATATTAAGCAGCACAACTGTTTTCAACATTGATAGTAATAATAATAAATGTTTCTTGAGCAGTAAATCAGCCTATTAAAATGATTTATGAAGGATAATGTGACACTGAAGACTGGAGTAATGATGCTGAAAATTCAGCTTTACATCACAGGAATAAATTACATTTAATGCATTAAAATAGAAAGAAGAACAGGAAAACCTGAAAAAATTCAAAATAGAAAAACTCTTACATTTACTGTATTTTGATCAGATAAATGCAGCCTTTAGTGAAGTCAGTCTTATTGAGTGTGAGTGTTATTCAATAATATCAGTGACCACTAGAGAGAGACATGACATAACTGACAGTCCAAGGCCAGGAAACAGAGCAATATAGACACAGATGAAGTTCACATTCATCCATGTCATATGATAAGCCTCATTCATATTTGCATTTTTAATCTTGCTTTGCTCATTTTTTAAGGCAGGGCAGGAGGGATACTTGGACGTCTTCCACACAGAACTCAACGCCTTCAAGCAGAGAGTTAAAGAGTATACCACAAAGTCAAAAGGAGAAACCCCAAAGGATACAGTGCACCAAAACACACCGCCAGGCTGTCGTCTCGATCCCAAGGAGGTTTTAGAGTCTTTGCCACCGGTAGGAAAGATCATTGAATCTCTCAGTTTATGTGCTGTAATCAAATCATTTTTGGTCCTCACTGACAGGAAAAAAAATTCTGAATGAAGCAACCAAAGCACAGTGAATCATACTTCATGTTTGATGTTATGTAGAGAACAATTTTGGACCAATGAGATTTCACTGTGGACTGGACTTTGTAATGCATTGTAAATAGACACTGAGCTACTACAGTGTTAGTATTGTTACACGTAATTGGGAATAAAAGAATGTTGATCAGAAATACAGTAAAGACAGTGATATTGTGAAATAATATTACACTGTTGTATTGTAAAATATTTATTCTTGTGATCAAAGCTGAGTTTTCAGCATCATTACTCCAGTATTCAGTAGGGCTGGGCGATATAGCTAAAAAATGTATCAACGATATAATGTTTCATATCGTTCGGTATCGATAATTATTGACTTTTTTATAACCTTTTTTAAAACAAAGCACAATAGAAATTTTTTTTTTTTTAATTTAACCATTGTGTTTTTAATTTACCCAATTTATTTTTGTTTTGTTTTAACAGTCAAACACAAAATAAAATTTAAGCAAATATCTCCTTTCTTATGTATTATATGCAGATTAAATAAGTCTTTTAAATAAAACTTTTGGTTTGTTTCCCGAGGGCGCAATCAGCAAAATAATGCAGCGTATTAAATTGTCAATGCAATGAAATAACTGTCCATAAAAATGTGCATAACATCTAAATTAACACATATAAATCAAATATAATTTCGTAAATTGCATAAACAGTTATGAACAAAACAGCATCATGTATTTATGCATTGCATAAATAAAAAAAAAAGAGCAGGATCGCCGATCACACAGATTGCTTTTGAAAACAAATGAGACGCAGTGAAAAGGAATAAACCTCCACAAATTTGCGACGTGTTTTCTAAAAGTTTAAACTGTTTTAACTTTGCATGGCTTTACATCTCTTGTGTGAGACGTGAGTGCAGCAGTCATATTTGTCCGTCTAAAAAATGTGCTGAATATGCGTTCTGTGTGAATGGCTTGGTTTCGGTTTTAACCTAATCAAGATCATCTACGCATTGAGCTACTATATTTCTCTAAAATTTTGAATGAATAACGCAGCAGTGGCGCGTCTCGTGGGCTAAACTAACAAAACATTAAAATGTCACTTACATCAGAAAACAATGGCTGTGTTTGAAATGCCATTCTATCATACTACTCTTACTATTTCTGTAGTATCCAGTATGTATGCTGTGCATAGTATGCAGATTTTCTGTATGCATGGAATATATTTGCCAGAATCTGCTAAATATAACTCAAATACACTGAAATCAGTAGGGAAGCTGTGTTCGAAATGAACACTACTGTACAACTCCTACTATATTGCAGTATGCGAATAGTATGTGAATTTTCTGTATGCATGGAATGCCCGGATTACCTGCTACATTTGCTGAAATTTGATGTATGCATCAGAAGACGCTGCATGGGATACTGTTTCCCAGAACGCAACGTGCTCCATGTGATGTTTCATCTTCAAACGCGTGAGTGAACTGGAGGCGGGAAATAGTAATTATAAATGTAATACTTGTATATGTACGTATATAAATACACTTGTAAACTACAAACTATCGCTCTGTATCTAAAAAACAATATCGCTAGTAGGACATAAATTGCCCTTTAATCTCTGCGGCACGTTTCCGATCAAGTCAAATGACGTCACCTTTATCTCTATAGCGCTTTATACAGTACTGATTGTTTCAAAGATATTAAATACTACTACTAATAATAATATTGCAGTAATATATATAAATAAAAATAATATTTCAATTATGCAAACAAAATTCAATTCCGCTGTCAAGCAGTTCTAAAAAGAAACGGAGTGTATTTACTCTGACAAATAGACCAATTTGTTGGCAGAGGCTATTTACATTAACTCCGCCCACCAATGCCTGGCTGCGATAAACAGCACTGCAAAAGACAATGTGTATTTCTGTAGTATCAGTGGCACAGCAGGTAAAAGTTGCGAGATGTGTGGTGATGACACGATCGACCTGAGTTCGAATCTGCCTTTCGTCAAACTCGTGCTACTCCTTTTCCCATCACATACCAGATCAGAAAGGCATTTATTTTCAATAAAAAATTAAGTAAATATTTGAAAAGTGGAAATAAAATGCCTCATTAATAATACAGTGTTGTTCTTAGCTGTAGGTAGGTTTTTCTCCTAATAAATTGGCATTCATCTAATAATTTATGTATATGATAATTTACACTCAATATGTTCTTGCATACTGTTTTATAATGTACTACAATATTGAAGTATAAATATCTGCCACCTAACTACTATTTACACACCTGTTGCTAAAGAAAATGCTGCTATTTTAGTGTAAACAGAATTTATCATTATTTGCACTTAGTGTAACTAGAATATATCACTTTTTCCAATTAGTGCAACTGCCAAAAATATTATTGTTCAGTTAAAGACAGTTTAATGTTGATTCAGTTCTGTCCAATATGTGAAGTTCATCAATTATGAAATGAGTTCAATTGGGCAATATAGCATTGTTTTCTAGTATGAAGCCTTATTAACAAGCCTTTGTAAAAAGAACAGTTAGCACATTTGTTTGTAAGGTAACAACCTTGACAGCTGTGCTGAATTAGGCCTAATGTTTGTGTTCGTCATGTGACAATTAAGCATACTACTCTGAAACATTTGTTGCTTATTGTATACTGTTTCACACACTATTCTTTAAAAAATAGTAGGCAGCATGCACTGTGTACTGGGCAGTAAGCAAGTATGCCATTTCGAACACAGCCATCTGTATCTCGTGCGCCACTGATGTACACCTAACATTCGATTGTACTATTTTTACATTCAAATGCAATTTATTTTTTTATTTTAAATTCAACTAATATTAATTTTTTTTCTTCACAATCTCCTCATCACAGGCAGGCACAGCACTCATTTCAGCGTGTGTTCGTGTGTGTTGTCTGCGTCACTCATAGCACGTGCCTATATCGTGCGCTATATTGAACATTTTTCTGTCGTTATCGATGGAGTACCGTCGATAAATATCTATACCGTTTTATCGCCCAGGCCTAGTTTTCAATGTCCCATGATCCTTCAGAAATCATTCTAATATGATGATTTGATGCTTAAAAAACATGTCTGATTATTATCAATATTGAAAACAGTTGAGCTGCTTCATATTTTTGTGGAAATCGTAGAACATTTTTCTTTGATTTGAGCTTTTAAAAACTCAGAAGAACAGCATTTATTTGAAATAGAATTTATTTTATGACTATAAAAATGTCTTTACTGTCACTTGTGATCAGTTGTGTCCTTGCTGAATAAAAGTATACGTTTTTCAATTTTTCAACGGTAGTGTAGCTAGTAACAAAAGATAAAATGAGTCAAATGTTGAATTTGCAGGAACTGAAAACATGCGTCCAGATGCAGGATATGCAGATTCTTCAGAACGTGCTGAGCAGCATGAACCCGCAGGTAATGCTGTGATGCTGTAAAACATTAGAATGTGTCAACCAGCACTTCATAACTTAACCATTCTGTTTCAGGTTCAGGTTGGTCTTAATGATTTCTGTTGCTTAATGACTATTTTTGTACCTTTGTGGGTTTAGTAATGGTGTTATGATGCTGCTGTTAAAGTGGTTTATTACAGGGCTCCATCTGAGTCCATTTTTTTTTTTTAAATTTACAAAAAAAAATGGATAAGAAATTTATTCTTGGTTTCCAACCCTACAAATCAGGTGTAATGTTACAGCTTTAGTGAGCATGCAGCATTGTCTGAAGTGTAACCAAAACATTATGGCGTTTTTCAGGGTCATTTAGGGGTTAAGCACAGCTTTCAGGTTCTTGAACACTTCCTCGATCACTTTCACTTGTCACCACTGAGATCATATGCTATGAACCTGACACACACAAGCTGAACGAGAGCCAAAGGACACAGGAAGAATTGCATAATAGCTTTAATCTGCAAGAGCGTTGCATTTATCAGGATCCAGACTGACCTATAATCCCTCCTCCAGCCCTGTAGATCTGCATAAGAGTGGATGTGCAGATTATAACAGGATAGAACTCTCAAATATTACGATTATGTCATTTATTCACCCTCATGTCATTCCAAACCTGTACGACTCACTTTTTACTGTAGAGCGCAAAATGAGATGTTTTGTAGAATGTTCACGGTGCTCCTTTCTTTGTAATGAAAGTGAATGGGGACCAGGGACTTTCAAGCTCCAAAATGACTCAAAAGCACCATAAATGTAGACCATACAACTTCTTACAGTACCATTAAAAAGTTGTTCTTTTAGATTTTATACTTCTTTGCATTAAATTGAGTAAAAGTGACTGTAAAACATTTCTAAACATATACAATGTAATGATTTCTAAAGGATCATGTGACACTGGAGACTGGAGTAATGATGCTGAAAATTCAGATTTGATCACAGGAATAAATTACATTTACAATATATTACAATAGAAAACTGTTATTTTAAATGATAACAATATTTCAAAATATTGCTGTCTGCATAAGAGACTTCTTTCAAAAACATTTAAAAAATCTTACCAACCACAAACTTTTGAACGGATATTCATGTGATAGCTTTGTGTGAGGGGAAACACCTAAGAAAACATAATTTGCTAAAATTTGAAATGTGATTTTGGTCACCATTCACTTTTATTGTATGGAAATGAGCAGCATTAACATTCTTTGAAGTTCCTATTTTTGTGTTTCACAGAAGAAGAAAGAAACTCATACAGGTTTGGAACAACATGACTGAGTAAATGCTGACAGAATTTATATTTTTGGATAAACTTTTCACATTCTTGATCATTATACTGTTCAGTATACACCTTCCTTATACTGATCTCAGTTCTGCAAGTGTCTTTTCCTGTTATTTATTAATATCCTCTTTCTCGCTCATAACAGGTGGCAGAATACCACGTGAAGCGTTGCTTCGAGGCAGGACTTTGGACGAATATACCACGAGCCTCCAAAGAAGAGAGTTCAGAAACGGACGAGTGGAGAATGATGGAGACCTAGCAGTGAAGACTGACAAATCTTCACTAGGAAAACAGCTTTGGGTTGCAGGACAGGAAGAACAAGGGCTGTGCTCAGAGACTTTTGTTTTGTATCTTTGCCTGGATGTGTGCTGCACTTTATATTTGTTTAAAAGAGAAAGTATTTTAAAAGAGATAGGGAACTGTATTTTGAGGCACTTATATTTTTGTGTACATTTTGTTACATTTCTGTTGCTGACTTTTTCTTCTGGTTTAGCATTTTGAGAAAAGTTTAGGAAAGTGGTACATGCAAAGGAAAACTTTATGTTCTTATTGTTTTTGTTTTTTTCATATCTCCGCCTTTGGATTGTAATCTACAACGTCCACTGAACATTCAAACTCCAGCTGCTATCTAGGAACTGTTTCATGTGTCATCCGTGCATGGACGTGGCAGATAACAGTCGGCTTCCTGCAGATAGACAAACGACACTAAGGCGAAGCAGGACCTCCCACTTTGCTATCTTCACGATGGAAATGAGACCTTTGCAGGTCCAGTAGTACGACTTGAAAACCAGCAATATAATATTGTTACCTTCAGTTATAATGAAAGAGATTCACGTTCAAGATCAAATTGTAAACCGGATGGCGAAGGTACTGGGCTGTTGAGTTTGATACGATGTCAAAAGTGACAAATGCCGTAGTTCACCCAAAAATCATCATTTCTCAATCTCAAACCTGTTTGACATTTTGATCACAAAATGTTTTTTTCATACAATGATGGTCAATAGGGTCCAATCAGTGTAGTTTTGAACCCCATTGACTTTCATAGACGAAAGAAAGCCATACATGTTTGGAACAACATGAGGGTAAGTAAATGATGACAGATTTAATTTCTGAGTGAACTGTCTCAACAAATAAGGCTTTCAGAGATGCCATTTTGCCTCACCATCAAACTAACTTGTATTGACTGCAGCAGTTGCATTGAAACACCGCCGATGCTGTTTGCTTATCGCATCCAGCTAGTTTGCGTTGCTTGTACTGCACAACGAACATATACAACAAACCACGATTTGTGTGATATTAAATGATGGCTGTGATGACATTGTGCAAGTCTTTACAATCAGATCAAACCCTCAATTAAATCTTTAGACCCACAGTATTGCTTGAAATGTTTTATTTCGCAGTTTGTTATTACTAAAATAACTTGCTCTCTTTGTGAGGGATTCACCTTGGAGTACTTGCAGGCAATAAAATGGCCTAAAACGTGAGTTTTTTTTTATTTATTTTTTTTGAGGGAGGGGCTTTATTGGTTGACAAAGCATGAAAGTAGGATCAAATGTGCTTTTTCAGCACGTCCACTCAACAAAGGAATCATAAGGCACTGGTCATAAAATTTAATGGTCTTAATAAGTTAATATATGTGAAGGTATTGTAAAAACAAACATTTGAGTGTGGTTGAGAAATATTGAGAGAATGTTTTTTGGAGATATTGATGAGAAAATTGTCCGTTTCTTTATTTCTTTTGAGGCTTCTCAGTAAATCTCAGTATAATGCAAACAGTGTGATTTTATACACTACCAGTCAAAAGTTTTTGAACAGTAAGATTTTTAACGTTTTTAAAGAATCTCTTCTGCTCACCAAGCCTGCATTTATTTGATCCAAAGTAAAGCAAAAACAGTACAATTTTTGAAATATTTGTACTATTTAAAATAACAGTTTTCTGTTTTATATTGTAAAATGTAATTCATTCCTGTGATCAAAGCAAAATTTTCAGCAACATCAGTCACATGATCCTTCAGAAATCATTCTAATATGCTGATTTGCTGTTCAAGAAACATTTATTATTATTAGCAATGTTGAAAACAGTTGTGCTGCCTTATATTTTTGTGAAAAGATCAGAAAAGATCAGCATTTATCTGAAAGAAAAAGCTTTTGTAACATGATATACTGTACCATTCAAAATGATAGAAATTAGTACTTTTATTTAGCAAGGATGCTTTAAATTGATAAAAAGTGAAGATAAAGTCATTTGTAATGTTACGAAAGATTTCTATTTCAGATAAATGCTGTTCTTCTGAACTTTCTATTCATCAAAGAAACCTGAAAAAAACTACTCAGCTGTTTTCAACATAACATTTTTTGAGCACCAAATCAGCATATTAGAATGATTTCTGATGTATCGTGACACTGAAGACTGGAGTAATGATGCTGAAAATTCAGCTTTGAAATCACAGGAATAAATTACATTTTAAAATATATTCAAATAGAAAACAATTATTTTAAATATTAAAAATATTTCAGAATTTTAGTGTTTTTGCTGTACTTTGGATCAAATAAATGAAGGCTTGGTGAGCAGAAGAGACTTCTTTAGAAAACATTAAAAAAAACGTACAGTTCAAAAACTTTTGACTGGTAGTATATATCCAAGTATATATACGTGTGTGTGTGTGTGTGTGTATACCAAAAGAAAAACAAAAAAGAGTCGAGCTTCACTGTTTATTGCAGTTATTTCAAAGAACTTGAAGAAAACTCACTACCTGCTTTCTGAAATGCCATGCTTTGCATTACACTTTTCAGTCACTACAATTTATACAGTCATTCATAAACTGTGCCATAAAATTAGATTAGATGACTAAACAAATTAATTAACATTTTGCGCTTCATTTGTGGCTTATGACTTCATAACCACACAATAGTGATTTATCAATACAAAAGGACTTAAAATATATTTTCTGAAATTTTGATCACATTATAGATTTTCTTTTTTCCCTTTATTATTTATTGTATTGTGCAAACTTTTCTTAATTAAAAATACATTAGTTCGTATATGCAAAAAATATTAACTCTAACACTGTTCATTCATATGATCTACAAAAGAAAAATGAAGGCCATAGTGGTTCACAGAACATTCAAAAATCAGGTTTGAATCATAATTTTACTCTACATTCATCTGTGAAATGTTTAAATAAATACTTCTCTTCTCTAGTATGCACAAATTTCAATAATATTATTAAAATGCTGTTATGGATAATAAACAGGAATGTTTCGGAGCTGCTGTGTCCACACTTTGCAGCCACTTCAAAATTTAAAGGAAAAAAAATGTATGGGTTGAGCACTTCTTCTGAGTGGAAAGTTGAAAATGATTAACTTTGGAGTCAACTATTAATCTTAGCATGCCTACCTCTAACTCTCTAAGCTGGGTTTATTTCCTTAAGATGGCAACGCTAGAGCTCAGTAGACTAGTTCGACCATAAACCTCTAGTTTGGCACTAACTTTCTCACCAAGGCATAAAACCAGATGGTGACACCAAAGGCTTGGAAAAATACAGTAGACTGCTTAAGGCCACAGAGGTGCGTTGTGCTCGAGTCCAACAGTGTACTTCAGCTGTGGTGAAAGTCATCAGGGTTGTTGTGCAATCATGCTTTTCCCATAGCCTGCTGGTTTCCTGGGATTTTCCTGGTTAGGAAGGCATGAACGTGAGGCCATATCTTGTTGGTTTCAGTTCCTGAGAAGGTCTCCAATGCTCCTTTACTCCTGTTAAAGTAGAAGTAGTGAGAATATCATATGTAATGACTTTGACACATATTAAATGACACTCTCAGTCCAGCTTAATGGAATCATTCTCCCTCATCAACATCCCAAAATCTCAGCTAAATGAGTTTTTCCTTTGACCTGATATTTGGAGAACCAACGACAACTGATGTAATGCAAGGTTTCCCAGACGTGAACTGATGAAACCATAAGATTTCAGCATCTTAGAGCTTCTCTGTTCACAGTAAAAGCTGCAAACTCCATCTCTGTTTGTGAATTGAATATGTATTGTGGATTGCAATGTGCGTTAGGTTCACTTTATTTACAACATTTTTGTGGGCCAAAGTTTACAGCATTATTTCACTAAAATAAAAGCTCCAGGAACTGATACGTTGAAAAAGTTTGAATGTTTGAAATAAAGTTTGAAAGAATTTAAGACATAAATATATTAGCATTGTAACTTTTAAATAAAATGTAAAAAATGACTTCAAATAATGTTTTTTATGCTACAGTATAATTATATTTACTAGTTAAAACAAAAAGTTTTAAATTCAACAGTAAGTTAATACATTATTATTATTATTTTAACTGTTGTACACAATTATAAAATTATTATTATTTTAACTAATTACCCAATTATTATTATTTTATTGATCGAGACTATAGCAATTAAAAAGAGTCTAAAATATTCTATTTTATCTATATATTCTCTGACATCAGAGAATTGTGAACATGCAAATATGTCATTAAAATCCCATATTCATAAATATTTTACGTCAAAGGGGTTCAGCTGACAAAAAACTTGGCAACACCTCACACTTTGTGCGCATATTTAGACGCTCTATAATTTAATGTACAAGAACACAAATAGGATTTGAGTAAGTTTTTCTGCAAATAACAACGGAAATTTTGGTGTGTTCCTTGCATAATTGCTTTCATATGGCTTCAAAAACCTTGAAGTATTGTATCGTTACTTCTGTGGTTCTTTTGTCCTTTTTTGGAGCCTCACATTCATTGTATGGAAAAGAGCAGCATGAACATTCTGCTAAATATCTTCTTTTTGCTTCCACTTAAGAAGGCCATTCATCCAGATCTATAACTACATGAGTGTAAAAGGATGACAGAATTTGGGTGAACTATTCCTTTAATAAAAGAAAACGCATGTGTAAAACAGCTCTAAAGTGCTGTGGTATCTGTACAGTACCTGTAATACTCTAGAACTGGTTGTGTCTGTCTCTCATAGTCCTTGAGTCTCCTGGACACAGTTGCAGGGCTGTCATCATCTCTCTGGACCAGCGGTTCTCCTGTGACATCATCAAGACCCTGTGCACAACAGAGACCATTGATTATTTTCCATAAACATACATGACATCATTGCAGGCCTCCACCCCAAAGACTTCACTTCAAATGTGCCATAATTACCCAATTAAAGCTACTGTATCTCAAGAATTCATGTACTGAAAGTGTCAACAATCTTTGGCAGTCGCTGATAAATTCCACAGCTGAACGGACGTGACCTTCAGGCACACAGTTCTGTGTTGACATAAGCTTGGAGCTGTATTTGAGCAACACTGGCAAACACTCTTTCACACTGGGCTTGTGCTGTATTAGTTTAACACACACTCAACTGCTGTCTTGAGCTTCATTATTAAAAATGACTGCAAAGAGGAGCAAAATGTAACAACTTGTTTTGCAACCTACTTTTGCAAACTCACAGGCTTTATGGCAGTAGACAAAAGAAAATCTAAATATAAACGGCTATTCTTTGTTCAGTTTTACTTTCTATAAAACTCCCTACTCTTAAAAGTTAAAAAATCTCAGCAAAACAATTTAAGAAACATTTTTCTTTTCTCTGACAGTGTTTGATAAATGGACAGGAACTCCATGACTTCCTCTGCCTGCTCCAGTTTTACTGAACGGATGAGAGCCAAGTTCCTTGAATAAATTCCTTAGTAAACAGCAGCGCTCATATCTGTCTTGAGCGCCAGGTTGTGAAATAGCATGACATAGTTTCACCACAGGAACTCTTTGGACTCCTTACAAGTTTAACACACAGATTTTATACAGCATCCAATGCTTAGTTTTTACTTTATTATTATTATTTTATACCTTTATTTTATTATACAGTATTTAAAGAAAGACTATATTTTAGAGTGTTTATTTCTATACTATATATACTATATTTAATAGTATACATTTCTATATTATATATAAAGTACTTAAAAGTTGGAAAGTAGACACATATTAAAATCTGTCCTTGCAGATAATATAAATGAAATAAAAGGCCACTTAAGTGTACTTAAAGAGTGTTCCTTTAAAGTATGAAAAATAACTAATAATGTCCAATTACAAGTTTTATTTTAAAATAGATTTGAAATCATTATGTTTTAATAATTGTTTGTTGTTCTTTAAAGAAGTCCATTTATTTTGATGTGTTGACTGACATACTAAATCACATTTAAAGTACTTGATTATAATTACAACTCTTGTGTGTTATTTGATATGACATATTTTAAGCGTATGAAATTGCAGCTTGTTTAATGATATTAGTATTCCTTAATTTTCCGTAATTGCTTATCAGTACATTCAGCAGTTCACTTTAACCAAAGGCAATACAAGTAATAATGAAATTACATATAAAGATGTATTTCATTTTAAGTTTGATTAACCTGCAATTAAGTGTCCATAAACATTACATTCTTCACAAAAGATATATATATATATATATATATATATATATATATATATATTCACACTTTTAAAATTATTATTATTTATATTTATTTATATATATTATTATTTATATTATTTATAAGTTATTATTATTTCCATAAAAAGTGCTCTTTATAAAAGAAGTCCTTCTTTTTCACATTTTTTTAGGCATTCTGGGTGAATTCACTTCATTTCAGCACAGAAAACAGTAACTAATAACTAAACAACGACTAGCTAAACAATCCAGTTTAACAATGCTTAGTGTCAATGTTAGTCTTTTTAGTGCAAACACACCTCTTTAAACACTATTTACCTGACACAATCTATTATTATCTGCAGAAACAGAATTTTATTTACAAAATATGTCTTCTTGGAAAATGCATTTTCATACTATTTTTTGCAGTATAGTTTTTGCACTGTGGCGTTTTCATAAGAACAGGAGTGTTCAACTTCTTGTTTCTACTGTTTAATTATCTACCGTTTCCTGAAGCGATGTTAAGCAAGATTGTAATGGTCTTAACAGCAGCATGAGGAAGTGACACAGAATATAAAACGATCAGAGGACTCACTGGTTTCTTAGGCAGGTTGAAGTCTATATTATAAACCCTGCCACTGGGAAGGTGCACCCAGCGAGATGTCAGACGCTCTCGGATCGTCTGGAAAGGCACGTCCAGGTTTATAACAGAGTCCACATCATACACGCTGTCCAGGGCCTCAGCCTGAGCCACGGTACGCGGAAACCCTGCCAGGACAATATGAGGGTAACCATGATTAAACTGCGCAGTTCATTAGTGATGTGGTTCAGAAGAGCAGTTTGTTGCAGTGAGCGGGGTGAAAGTTACCGTCCAGAAGCCAGATGGTCTGCTCCAGACCCCTCAGACTGGACAGGATGAGACGAGAGATGACATCATCAGGAACCAGCTGACCCTGATCGATACACGATTTCATCAGGAGACCCAAATCTGGCCAGGTGCATAAGAGATGCTCAGTTATTCAATAATGACAGAAGAAATTCAAAAATAAATATAGTCAAAAATATTCAGTATTTATTCAATTCAATAAATAATATTTGCAATGTATTTAATTAATATTATTAATTTATTATTAATTAATTAATTATACAATTATTTACAGGGATATGATGCATCTGCCAATCATCACAAAAATAATAATAAAAAAAAAGAAAAAAAAATTCGTGTTAATTTTATTATTTGAGCTACTACCAAATGAATCAACAATTAACATTTAATTAAATTCACTGGGTCGGTTATGAAGGCTGTCAGGTTTAACATCCTTGGCTTAGCTATTAACTATTAAAACCCAAAGTGTGGCCACTACAATGATCTTGTAGAAACTGATATATGAACTTCAAGTGGCTCTACACATTGTAATAACTTTGTAATAACCGTCCTGTGACCCATTGTGACATTTCTGTTATGTGATCAATATTTTAGGCCTATAATACCAAGGTTTGGAGTCAGTAAGATTTTTTTAAAATTCTTTTTTAAGAAATTAATACTTTTACTCAGGTGTTGAAAATTCAGCCTTGCCATCAAAACAATATATATTACATAGTATATTAATTACATAAAAAATACATTATTAAGATATAACATTATTAAAATAAACAATATTTATTTTAAATGATAATAATTTTAAACATTAAAATCATTAAAAAGTCTTACCAACCCAAATGTTTGAGAAGTAGTGATAGGTATAAATGTTTTTCTACCATAATAATATTTCATTTTTTTCACAATTCACTTAAATAGTCCTGCAGTGAACAACATAATTTTTTAAAGAACAGATAATTATTGTATCCCAGTTAAAATAATTAAAAGGCAATTCTTTAAATATAAAATCAACTGCTGAAAATGTACTTAGTTCAATTAAAAATGAATATTCTGTCATCATTTACTCACCCTCGTAGCATTTCTTTCTTCTGTGGAACACAAAAGAGGATATTTTGAGAAAGGTCTCAATGTTTTTTGTCCATACAATGGAAGTCAATGGTAAACAAAACTGTTTGTTCACCAACATTCTTCAAAATATCACACAGAACTCATGCAGGTTTTTACAACATGAGGGCAACTAAACGATGACAGAGTTTTCATTTTAGGGTGAACTGTCCCTTTAAGGTCTTGCTTTGAGCTGCTATACAGTATATGGTGCATGAAACTCACATTTAAATATTTCTCTCCTGAAGCTCTATATCTGGCTAAATTGTTATGCAGCATATGATTCATTTTTTGGTCATATTTTATCTAGGTTAGTCTGACTGTGGTAGGTAGAACTGCACACCAGATAACTGATGATACTACATACATCAGCCACTGTCACACAATCCCCAGAGATATATATATACACACACACACACACACACACAGCATCTGGCGTCCATTTGGGACATGTGCTTACTTCTACATTATTTATAGAGCTCAGATTAGACAGATTAGATTAGAGAAGAAACCTGCACTACTGTATACAGTACAATCTTGCAAACCTCTAAATTGTGGAGCAAATTTTAATGCAAGGTAGGCTTGTGCCTTAATGTGATTAGCAGCCAAATCATTTGTAGTAGGCTAAACTTCCCAAGTCTCCGTCTTACAGATGTTTAGTATGCAAGGCACATTCTTTGAAGAAAGACATCGCCTTTAAAAGTTAAAAAGCGCTTTAAAATACAATTATTTGAAAATACCAGCATAAAAAGAGCAACGCCACAAACAGAAACCCTGAGCTCGACGTTAGTTGGTTTCTCCAGACAGTACGGTTTACATCAACACAAGCACTGGAAGAAATTGCTCGATGTCACACAGGCGGGCGTAGAAATATATCAGCGGAACTGTTTCATCGTTAACTCTTTCGTGCATTTCAGCTCAAAACTGAAAAAAAAAATGTGAGAAAAGCGGTGTCTGCAAACCCAGCGACCAGTCTACCTCTATCTAAACGCTGTTATTTTTGGGCATCACACGCGCGAGCTCATTTGAAAAGCGCTTTGTTTCAAAACTGCTGTCTAGTTTTGAGACGCATCCAAAATTAAGACTCTGGCTCTGGAGGTAAGTAACCTGTAATTAGGCTATATATCCTGGTCTTCAGTATAAACCCGAGTTCCTTAAGTTTTGCAGCCATTTTTTTTATCACCGCTGCGTTAACCCTTAAGCTGAACTACGTTCGTAGCAAACGAAAAAGATTCAACCGTTCATATTCGGTTTTTAAGTCGTTTATGTGAATAAAATCTGAATTAGTATGAGAAGCTGGACCTGTTTTACCTGTCTTCGCCTCGATATTGGCCCGCAGCATGTCTCCACTGGAGAGATGCTTCAAACCGAAACTCTGCGCTATCCGACTCGACATGGTCCCCTTGCCTGAGCCCGGGGCCCCCATGATCACCACACGGAACACAGTCTGCAGACCCATACTCTATGTATTTATCTGAAGATGCAACCTTTAGTGGCTATTTGTGAATGTGGAGTCAAATAAATATGTCTTCTTCACAGCATCCCTCCGGCAACTGCAGTCCTATGAAGTCTATGTTATGGAAGATGACTGTATGGGATGTGGAGTCCTCTGTGGAGTCGAAATGGCAAATACGCAACTCCACTTTTATTCCCAGATTAAGCACGTCCTTTTTAATGCACGCGCATCTCTCGCGGACGAGCATGGGACGCGCTCACATTACAGGAAGTGGGCGAGTGAGGGCACTTACAGTAGTGCGCACTATATTGATATTGCTACTATAATATATTGATATTACTACATGTCTTAGAGAGATTTTCAAGCTTTGAAGTTCCCAGGGACCCGTACTGTACTTAGACCCGAAGACCCCCAAAAGCAACATTTTCTGCCCTAAAGTAATAACATATACAGTGATATTACAAATACAATATTACAATAACAATATACAGTGCTTATGTCTATAGTTAATTGTTAATGTTAATACATTTTTTAAGTTTTAGAAAATAAATAATAATTTAATATTTTATTTAAAAATGTATTTTAAAAATGTAGTCATTTATTAAATAATAATTTAATAAAATATTTATAGAGTTCATGTTATCAGGGTTATTATGGATTAGTAAAACTAAAACTATTAAATACATTTTATTTAATCGAATAAAAACACTAAATGAAATAAAGCTGAGTTTTTTAGAAAATAAATAATAATTTAATAAAATATTCAAATCAAAAAATCACAAAAGCATAATAAAATTACAAAAATAAAAATGAAAACTGAAAATATAAAAACAAAAAAGTAAAAATTAATTTAATATATTAATAAAAACTATATTAGTATAAAAATAATTCTAAAATAACACTGTTTATTGCATAAGTAAATGCTGAGAAATACAAATGAATATGTACTCACACCTACTGTGTGTTTGATCTGCTTGTAAATACTGTTTCTTGGTATATGTGGCCCTGGACCACAAAATTAGTCATAAGTGTCAATTTTTTGAAACTGAGATTTTTACATCACCTGAAAGCTGAATAAAGCTTTCCATTGATGTATGGTTTGTTAGGATAGGACAATATTTGGCCGAGATACAACTATTTAAAAATGGAACTGAGAAAATCGCCTTTAAAGTTGCCCAAATGAAGTGCTTAGCAATGCATATTACTAATGAGAAATTAAGTTTTGATATATTTACGGTAGGAAATTTACAAAATATCTACATGGAAAATGATCTTTAATTAATATCCTAATGATTTTTGGCATAAAAGAAAATCGATAATTTTGACCCATACAGTGTATTTTTGGCTATTGCTACAAATATACCTGTGCTACTTAAGACTGGTTTTGTCACATATTATTACTTTATCTAAATGAATGGTAATGTGTGTAAGTGAACCTAATGTGAAAAACAACTGAACAGAATGCTGCTCAGTTATGTAATGTGGTTATGTAACATGTAAAAGTTTGTAAGACAATGTCTGCTAATAGGCTGTGGAGATGGAAACGTTATCTCAGCTTGATTAAATCATCACCAAGTATAGTGGGCTGCTGAGTTTCATCTGAGTGATCTGATTGACATTTTTCATGGTGATTTGTGCAGATGTTCCCGTCCCAATCACAGGAGAGCCCATCATTCATCCCCCAACACTTGACTGAATCATCATTTATCAGCTGACAAATGACTGACAGGAGGGGATCTTTTGGTAAGATAAAGGAGATTAGAATGGAGACTTATTCTCTCCTGAAGATCTCTAGAACAATAGCTCCTTCAACACATGAGACAAAGACAGGATTTGGAAAGCCTGTGTAGATATCAATGATCAGTGGTGTTTAAAGATGTAGGATAGGACAATGATGTGCCTGTGTTGTTTATTGAGTGAACAGATGAAACTAGAAATATATAAGGCGTTTCACACCTTCAGTTTAAACTTTTATGTATTATATGAGCGGTTATATATATATATATATATATATATGTATATATATATATATATGTGTGTGTGTGTGTGTGTGTGTGTGTGAGAGAGATATAAGCTATACCATGGGTTTGTTATGCTGTGGAAACGGCGCCGCCTTGTGACCACAATAGGCACAGTAAACATTAAAGCAGACGGAAAGGCAGTGCCAAAGGCAAAAGTGGCTGCTAAAATCAAATTAAAATTATTTAGATATTACATATTACATAATACAATCTCAGTTGTGATTTGCTTGACCTATATTATTGTAGATATTATATATAATATTTTACATCAATGTTATATAATATAATAAAATATAATATAATTTCAATGTATTTTATAATATGAAATCATTTAAAATACATATTATGTGGAGTATAAATAAATAAATAAATAAATATATGTTTGTATATTGGCCATTCTACAGAATTGGTCCAAACTGCTGTGCCACAACCAAAAAACACATTTAAAAAGCATTCAAATCTTAGATGTTTACTAAGATTCTTCTATTATCTATTGAAACCCACAGCAATATTTAAAATATTAGTAAGCTTAGTATATATAATATCATCATTTATTGGGTACTTTCAATTGGGAGGTGGCTGTCCCGAACCCTAATCCCTAAATTTCAATTTATGAAAATAATATTGAAGTAATGTTTTTCCATTGTTGTTTTTAAAATCTTTTTGATTATTTTAAAAAGTGAATGTTATGTGTGTGTGTGTGTGTGTGTGTGTGTGTTTGTATATATATATATATATTTTTTTTCTTTGTAAATTATGAAATTTTATGTAAAAAAAAAAATGTGTCCCGCATTTTCATGTCACTACTGAAACAGTATATTTTTTAGTCCACTGGCTGAGACTAATTTTAACTACACCCCTACATTTATGATCAGGAAATATTTATGTGTCACTCTCTCTCATAGCTACATGGTGAGTAGATAAATGTATTCAAAAGTCTGAAAAAAATCTGTATGTAACTTTAAGGAACGTCACTACCGAACACCTTTTTTCTGCAATTAAGCACACTTTTCTGGGAGTTATTTCATAACATTTAGTTGTTTTTGGGTGTTATCCCATAAAATTGTCACTACCGAAACAGTCATGAACGAAACATCATCATCATTGTTTCGGTAGTGACTAAAGGGAATGCATAATCCTCATATTTGGGGGAAATGAAAATTTTAGTACAATTATGCTTTTTTTGTATTTTAGTGTTTTAGTATGCAAGTTAAAATTCTGTAATGTGATGTGGTTGCTACCAAAGCATTACGGTCACTACCGAAAATATGCAGTCACTACCGAAACATGGGATGTTTTGTCAGAAATAAAGTATATTGAATTACCTATTAAGATGTTATGATAGTTTTTGGTTCAACTAATGAATCCTTAACTTTGAAATCAGTATGATCATCTTTTTGCCTTTTACAAAGAAAAATTGAATTCAAAATACAACAAATCTCATAAATTACACTTGAAATATTGTTAAAAATGTAATGGTTATTGATTTACCTCTGAAAATTGTTTTAATAAATAGCAAAAATATATATTTACAATGTATATTTAAGCAAAATCTTAATAGGTCATTATAACCCTTCTAATTAAATTATTATTATTCAATTCAATTCAAGTTTATTTGTATAGCGCTTTTCACAATACAAATCGTTGCAAAGCAGCTTTACAGGAAATTAAGTTTCTACAATATTTATATTTTAAAATTAATGTTTAATTAATTTGCCTTAAATTGATTCACATCACATTTTTTTTTATTTATATATATATATATATATATATATATATATATATATATACACTGAAAAAAAAAATGGTGTAGAAAGAAATTTAACTTAAAATTGCTAGTAGATTTCAGAAGTAATTACAATGAAACAGCAAGTAACAGCTGAATTTTTAAGTAGTAAAATATTAGTTTCTTGTAAAATGTGCTACAATAATCTTTGTTTTATTTACAACTTTAAAAAATGTGTGTTGCAATTAATTCTAAAACATTTTAATTATTGTTTAATTTAATTTAATTACATTTTTAAATAATTTGCCTAAATTTGAAACTACCTTCATGTCAAGAATAATTTTTTATATTATGGTTTGGAACAACATGAGGATGAGTAAATGATGACAGTTGTGTTGAACTGTCCCTTTAAGTCCTCCACACTGTTCTAATGACTTTATTAGGCGTGTTTCATAAATCATTGCTGAATTAAAATCAGCCTGTATGAACGCAGAAGAAATGGAAGGACACATTTAGGGAACATTAAGCAATGTTTAGCAGGCTTGACGTCCTCACAGGAGGATATAACGGATGGAGACGCTCAACACACACACACACACACACACACACACACACACACACTCTCTCTCTCTCTCGCTTACACTGACGTGTGTGTGTTGTTTTGACAGGTGTGTGTGAGACGGATGGAGCCGAAGAAAATCATCACACAAATGGAACTTCTGAGGAAATTTCAGGTGCTATTTGGACCCAAAAACACAAGAAACACCTTTTCAATGTATTTTTGTCTTCTGATATATTGCATTAGTGGGTGAATCTCACAAAAACATGTCCGGGTCGTATTTCACCCCCAAAATCAAAGGAAGAAATAATATGTTGGAAATGGAAAATCAATTCTATTTTTTGGATCATTAACATTTTCTTTTTTTTGCATTGCAACATTATTTTCAAGACAATTAAACACATTCCCTACAAATTCCCATTACTGTAATGTGTCCTGACAGCTTGCTTTTAAGGGTTTTCTCATTAGATTCTTATTCATTTAATTCAATAGGGGTGGATGTACTTTAACAAACAAATATTTTTTTAATATCTCACTTGTTTCTCCTAGACAGAAATTAAATATAATAGAGATCATGGAGACTAAGATCGTTTTTAATTTTTTTTATTTAAGGTCGTTTTGTAAAAAGACCGATGTCTGGAAAAGGGTTAACTAAAACTAAAACAATGACCATAAAAATTAATATTATAAATTATATTTTATATTATAAAGTATTTTGTAAAGTATATGTGTATATTTTTTATTTGTTATTTTTTTTACTTGAATTATCATTAACTTATTATTAATTAGTTATTAGAGTTAACTAAAACTAAAACTATAAAATATATTTTTACTTGAAATAAAATAAACATTAACTAAAATAAAGTAAAATATAAAAAGCTAGTTGCCAAAGCAACATTTCTCATTTTTATTTAGTTTAAAATAATTAAAATTAAAAAACTAAAACTATACAGACATTTAAAAAAATTACAATTTTAAACAAAATTACAATTTTAACTAAAATTATGTATATATATATATATATATATATATATATATATATATATATATATATATTCTTTGTAACAAAAAGATTTTTTAGATTGTTAGATGTTGTACTCCTGCAGTGTTTTTAGTCTGAACCAAGTCAAAACAGAAAAACAACACTCCAAATGTGATTTTCTACTTCAGAGTTCCCAGAATGCTGTTCTGTGCCATAATCAAACACAAACAATCTTCACAACTCAGTCAACCAAACACGCAGAGACAAAATACCACCCTTTGGTCTGTATGAATAATTAATAGCGCTCGCTTTCACACATCAAGAAACGGAGCGATCTGATTGGCTGAGGAGGGGAACAAACACAAGCAGGACTCAAACAGCTTTTTTAAAAAAAAAGGTTTTTTTTTTTAATACAAAAACCCTGAGTAAGAGTACAGACATTGGTGGTTTGGTCTGATCATGGACGATATGTTATTATTCTCACAGGAATGCTTACAGCTGATGTTCACTGACCTGAAACACCACCAGACAGATATATATCTGACAGAGAGGCTGCTGGGATACTAATGGAGGCCCAGAGGAGCGTCTCGCTGCCGTCTTATGGCTCATGGCATTCCCGACAGTCTCAGAAGTTTGTCCTGAAATTTCTTTGGAGAAATGAAAACAGAAACAAATGAGACGGTACGATTAAAGAGCTGCTGTATAAAATGAATGTGCATACAAAGCATTTGATGAGGAATGCTCGAGATCATATAAAAATCTCTGACTGTTTATTCCAAACAGTGCTGGTTAGGAACTGATTACATGTAATCTGGATTACATAATCAGATTTCCAAAAAAATAAAAAATACAAAAATTAAGTACATGAAATCCATTCCAAAATTCCAAAAATTAAGTTCTTGGAATCCATTCCAAAAATGATGAAAATTCCAACAATTGTATACTCGTAATCTATTCCAAAAAAATTAAACACTTGTAATCAATTCCAAAAATTCTTAAAGTTAAGCCCTTGTAATTAAATTATATTACATTTAAAAATATTTGTAACCAGACTACAGTTTCTTTTATATTGATTACATGATCACTTATTATTCACACAATAGAAATAAATTATTCATCATTTACTGATTCTCTGTAATTCTTCTTTCATATTTTCAATTTTCCTTTCTAAATTCACATGATTTCTTATTTACATGTAATGCAGGGAAGTTTTTGTCAGTAAAACATCTTTCACTTAATATATTTAAAGACGTTTAAGGTAGCAAGTTATTATAATAATTAAGTAACACATTTGCGTATTCACAGTTCCCTGACATCGGATAGTGGTCACATATGTTGTTATTTTAAAATGATTTATTTTAATTTGACATTTTTCTGATTTAATTGATGAAAACTTGATGAATTAAACTGATGCACCTCCTGCAGTTCCTTTACGAAGCCCAGTTTGGGAAACCTTAAAGTAATGTTTAACGCACTTTATGTTTTTAATGCCAATGAATGTAATACATTTACTGTATCTTTGTGTTTTTATATCAGTATGATACAAGATTATCCTGTTTAAATCAATGTGATATTCACATCAAAGTGAAAAAAGTAATCTAAAAGTAGTCAAACGTGTAATGTAATGGATTACATTACTAGACTACAATTTTTGTCATGTAATCTGGAATTAGTAACGGATTACAATTTGTAAGTAATCTACCCAGCACTGCACATAAACATAGAAATGAGAATCTCATTTGTGATTTCTTTTTCCTATAGATGAGCAGTGACTGAATACATCAGTAGCCCAGTTAAACTCGGTCAGTTTCACACACACACACACACACACACACACACAAGTGCATATGCAAACAGCAGCCTTCACTTATGCAGTAATTATATATTAATGCATGAAGTTGCGTTACTAAACAGAGTCTCTCAGCTCTAATGCAGTATATATGTTCCGTCTCTTGCAGTTTCTTGTATTTTTCATCAAACGCTCGACTCGGTGAGCAGCTGAAAGTCGTGTGTGTCTTTCCAGCGTTGAAATCTCGCAGCGAGTCCCTGCTGTCGCGCTTCTAAAGTTGCTTAGTAACTGAGGAAGTGAAGCTTTCGTACGACTTCTGACTGTGAGCATATGCTGTGCACACACACACACTCACACGCTCACTCACACACTCTTGAGAGAAAGTGAGTGTTGATAGTCTTAATTATCCAACTGATTGTAGAAATTAATGAGATTAACTGAGAGTGGAGAGACAGACATTAATAAAGACAATCAAACAATCAATCAACTCATTATGTGTGTGCAATAAATCAGTATGAAATTATTCAGTAAAACTTTTGTAGTCTGTATATATAGGGGCTGTATTAATCTAGTGAATGTATCAATTTATTTTTAAAAGATTTTTATACTTTTATTCATCAAGGATGCATCAAACGTCACAGTAAAGACATTAATAATGTTGCAAAAGATTGAGTATCCTGAAAAATAAAATACATAACATTTTCCACAAAAATATTAACTTTTCAACATGGATAATAATCAGAAATGTTTCATGAGCAGCAAATCAGCATATTAGAATGATTTCATATAGAAAACAGATATTTTGAATTGTAATAATATTGCTGATTTTACTGGATTTTTTATCAAATAAATGCTGCCCTGGCAAGCAGAAGAGAAGTCTTTCAAAAACATTAAAAATCATACCTAAACCTTTGAATAATAGTACTTGTACTTAAGCATATAGTTAAGTATACAGTAAGTGCTGATTTAATGTATAGATTACAGTGCATATGAGTAGGTATATACCATAACTGTGTTTACAATTATTTTGAGAACATACGCCTGATTATGTGCATTATAATACATATACACATATTACATATTCAGTCTATATAGAGAGTAGTACCAGTTTTTCCTGATGACATCATCTGACAACACTTGTCTAGGTTGACTCTGCTGGTTACCATGGCGATTAAGCAAAGAAACTTTTTAGTTCCTCAACTACAAATTTGCGGTCACGACTTTCGTCCCTAACAACAGTAACATGCACAACCACGCAGTCACGAATCAACCCTAAACCAACCTCTAAATGAAGTTTCTTATACATGTTCTGTAAATGAGACTTGATGATTTGTTGCTTAAAATAGCTGATATTTTCCTCCTCGTCTCATCGCTCTCAAGAACACGCTGAAGTTTTAGTCACTGTTGGTTTAAAGTGAACAGATTTACTCCTCACATGAAGCTCCACTCCAGCTGATCGACTTTAGTTGCTAAACTGACTCGATAGCGCGCACAGAAATATCAGGAGAAGTCCCTTTTAATCAGTTGTAACTGTTTTCTATTGATTTTGAATCTCCGTACTTAATGAAATCTATTTACTATCAACATCTCCATCAACTCAGTCCACCATCTTTAATGGATTTTTGTTTTTCACTGAGCATGTAGTAATGCATTCTAGGATTGTCTTTTCTGCGAAGGTTACACATGATTCTGCTTGATCTGAGTTTCAGCGAACATTTTCAATACGAATTGCTGGTGATATGAATTTTACTTCATGCAAATCAGCATATGCAAATATGTATTTAAAGAGTGAAGTGTTACGGGGCTGACGAGACGTGAGACGTGCGGATCCATTCGCAAAGCTTTATTCAACAACATGGTAATACAGGCAGGGTCGGGAGACAGCA
>JAFVLL020001949.1:0-38204 GCA_021397915.2 Tor tambroides
CTCATCTTGAGCACTTTACAGAGTGTCTTAAACCGAAGCTTATTAAGAGTCCTCCACTCCAAACACAAAATCGTTACCTGCATTGACACACACCCTCTGCTGTGTCTTAATTTCACCCTCTGCTCAAAAAGTGATACATTTACATTATCAGGGAAATCAATACAATCAAGCAGCATCTCAACGGGAAAAATTGGGGTGCACAACTAAAGTCATGCATGTGTGAAGGAAGGCTGTTGTAACACTACTGTTCCTTTATAAGACTTTTATAATACATGACTGTACCTTTTATAAGACTGTCTGTCACAATAAAGTACTGTCCCTTGTGCAAAAGAAGCATGCTTAATTGTACTGAATGCGCACTTTTAGCGTACTTTAAGTCTTGGAAGTATCTTAAAAAAACTTTACTTGAAGATAATATAATATTAATGAAATGAAAGGCCACTGAAGTGTAGTTAAAGAGAGACACTTTCATGACTGTTCTCCACTTATGTACACTTTTAAAAAAAAGTTCACTTTCAAATAATGTCATATTTAAAAAAAAAAAAAAATACTTTAAAGCGGATTTTAAATCAAAATGTTTTAATAATATTCTGCCTTGCCATGTAAAGTACTTGGCTATAATTTATACTTTATATATTTGAAATTGCATTAAGTTGCATCTTCGTCATAACAAATGTGTCATTACAAATATACATGAATTTAAAGTTTTTAATGTAAATGAAATTAAAGTATATTTTAATTCACCATAAATGCTTGTCAGTACATTCGGCCGTACATTTTTACTATATTTCATAGATAATACAAATAATTATGAAATTACATTTAAAAATGTACTGAAGTTCTACTGAAGTGGATCAAAACCACTTTAAAATTCAGCAAACTGCATTTCCTGTCAATTTAAACTGTAATGCATTTTCATTTAGTTGTAATTAGCATGCAATTAAGTGTCTGAGAACATTACATTCAGTTTACATATTATTACAGTTTACACAATAAGTACTCTTTTTAAAGGTATGCTGAAGTGTACTTCTTTTAACAGTATACACTGTAAAAAATATATCTAAAACTGCTATATTATCCCTTCATCAGACTGTTACAACCTTTTATCCTTTGATAAGAGTGTTATGATACACTGTACTACATAACATGCTGCTATCCCCTAATAAAACTGATATAAAAACAAAATATTTTTGGACAAAAAAATACTGTCATAATATAATTTTACCTCTCTGTTAGACTGTTATAATACATAACATTCCTTCAAACAGCTGATATTGTCCCTTAATAAACTAGTACATCATTTCATCCTTTCATTTCAGTTTTCTCTTATGATACATTTTGCTGCATCAAAAAGTAACACATTAAAATTAACAGCGAATTCAATATAATCAAGAAGCATCTCAACAGAAAAACAGTGGCGCAAACATTGTGAAGCCTGGACCCCTGCTCTGTTTTTAAGGTGAGCATAGAGATGAAGTGAGGGGATTTTTATGAATGCAGGCTAAGCCAGCGCAGGACTGAAAATGGCAGCGATCCCGGCAACTGTGCTAAAGTCATGCATGTGCGTCGGAAGGTTGTTAGTTCTGCTATTTTAAACATGTTGCGGGGTGAGGTGGGTGATGCCAACCTAGACACAAAATGATGGCAGCAAGCAGACGCTTCACAGATCTCATCATAGTTTCTGCCGGCCGGTATTTACATCTGAGCACCACGTCATGTCAGTTACCTCGAAAAGCCTCTCCAAATGCTAAAGCCTCTCTCTCGCTCGCTCTCTCTCTCTCTTAAACAGACAGGGGTACCATTATTTCTCTGCTTCAGTACACTTAGGTGAAGCTTCAGACTCCAGTCTCTCTCTGTCTCACACACACACTTCTCAAAATCAAAGACAGGTCTCAGGCCTGTTATTAAGCATGCTTGCACCCTGTGCGGGGAAGCTGACACCAAACAAGCCGTTCCTCACAAACTCTACATGTGTGGATGCCATGCAAGCGTATTTGCCAAGAATTTTAAATATGTTGCATTCACTGCAGATTTCACACAGGGAGGTGAGGGCCGAAGTCAGTTCTTAGTAACATAAAAATCGACATGTACTTCCATTTAAACATTGTGGTTTTGAATACAACATAATTATTGCTGCAATATTAGGTCACATTTTATTTTACAGTGTCTTTGTTATACATGTTACATGTACTGCAGTATTAGCAGTAAATTATACAATTATAAGAAAACTAACCCAAAACAAATCCATAACCTTAGTAGGTACAAGATGTTAATTAATATCACTCATTGCTTATTTGTGTAATAACACTGTAAAAATGATTTTAAAAAGTAACAATAATACGTTATGTAATAATAATGTTATTACTGTATTATTAATATTCTGTTACTGTGTAAAGTACTATAAATTCTTGTTATAACAACAATAATAATACATTATTAATTATTATATTATTATTAAATTTACTAGCAATTTTTGAGTGAAAATTGGTGTAGGATTTACTTTGAAATAATTTGCACACAAAAATTGCACTCCAATAAAATGTATTTCAATAATGTTTTATTTACAGTTTTTAACACACACACACACACACACACACACACATATATATATATATATATATATATATATATATATATATATGTGTGTGTGTGTGCTACAATTCTGTTTATTGTTTATGCTCAAACTTTCCTGGTCTTTCCCAGAGTGTGTGTTTGTGTGTGTGTTCTCCTGGAATGGTTCAGTACTCTAATAGGTGTGTTTATCTCCACAATGACCCAGTATGTGTTGGCAGTGGACTAGATGTATCTGAGCTTGCTGTGCCCTGCGGGGAGTCCGGGACTCCAGACCTGACTGAGGTCAGTATAACTGCTGCTCAAATTATCATCCCTACAGCATCCAAACACCCTCAACCTCCTCCCCACACACAGTCATCAGGATCTAGAGATTGCTAACCATTCTAACAACCAGCTATGTTAGTACTGTTTAGGAAATGTTCTTTGCACCACCACACTTACAAAAAATTACAAATGTAACCAGTTTCTACCAAAATCAGTGTTATGCTACAGTTCTGCTCATCAGTTTACATAAATATGCAAGATGTTAATAACTTTAACAAAGTAAGAGGGACTTACACAATCGAACTAGTTCAAAAGTTTACATACTGTTGAATCCTAATACTGTGTGTAGTAGCTGGATGATCAACAACTGTTTTTATGTTTTTTTGACAGCCGTTCATGAGTCCCTTGTTTGTCCTGTACAGCTGAACTGTCCTATGTTCTTCAAAAAATGCTCCAGGTCCTGCGTATTCATTGGTTTTCTAGCATATTCTGCATATTTGAAACCTTTTCCAGGAGTGACTGTATGATTTTGAGATCCATCTTTTCAAACTGAGGACATTCACTGATGCTCAAGAAAGAAACACAATGCATTAAGGGCTGATTGGATGATCGGCGTAAATTATACTTATTTTGTCCTCTGGGAAATATGTACATATCTTATGTAGCTTCTGTAGGCCAGTACTAAATGAAAAAATATGATCTTTAAACAAAATAAGAAAAATGTACACATCATCATTTCGGTTCAAAAGTTTACACCCCCCAAAATAAGAAGCTGTTCAAATTTGTCATATTGATTAATGTCTTTTGATGATAGTGGTGGCTAGTATAAAGTTAGTTGAGCTTAACTGCAGCAATTATGGTATTTGAGCATAAACAAGGGTTGCCATGGTTAATTTTACAAAATCACTGGGACTGTTCCTTTTTAAAAGGTACTATTACCTTCCATTTAAGTACTAATTTGCACCGTTTATGGGTAAATACGGTACAAAATTGTACATATCGAAAAGGTACCACCCCAGTGACAGCCTTTGGATCTTTGATTTCTGAGAGTGTACAGGACTTTTGCACACATTTTTGCCCCAGTTAATGCTAGTTGCTGAAAGTCAGTGATCATCTGCAGTTTTCACAGAAAATTGCATAGTGTGTGATGGACACAGATTTTGTTTAGCTTCAGACTTCAATTCCATCCAGTTGGAGGACATCAAAAACGTTTGATATTTTGAGACGATTTTATAATGCATATTGTTTTCATTTGTAATCCATCTCCTAGCAACAAGGCACAGGGTTCTGCCTTAAGCCTGGAATACACTACGCGATTTTTGCCCCGATTTTACCCCGATTTTACAGTCTGAACAAGTTGACGCTAGTTGAGGAAAGTCAGAGCCAGTCTGCAGATCACAGCTGACAGATTCCACAGAAAATCGGGTAGTGTATTATGGTCACAGACTCCGATTTTTTAGCTTCAGACTTTGATTCTATCCGGTCGGAGGATATCAAACATGTTTGATATTTTCAGCCGATTTTAGAACACATATGTTTTCATTTGTCATGCGTCTCCTAGCAACAAGGCGCACGTTTCTGCCTGAGTTCGTTGTGATCGGAACAACTTTAAAGTCTGGTAGTGTATGATCTTCAGTCGCGTAGTGTATGATGCCCAGTTTTCCTTTGTCACTATTTACAAAGTCGGTAAGTGTATGATGCCTAGTGTTTTAAAAATCTGTTCAGATTTTAAAAATCGTGTAATGTATTCCAGCCTTTAGTTGTTGCATTCGGAATGACTAGAAAGTCTGTTAGTATGTGATTCTCAGTCGTTTATTATATGATACCCATCTTTTCTCTTTAACCATTTACAATATCAGCAAGTGTATGATGCCTGCTACTTTAAAGTCTGTTCTGTTTTAAAGTCATGTAGTGTATTTGAGCCGATAGTGGTGTAACATCAATGATAGAGCATATTGCCTATTGAACACTGTGTGTGTGTTTCTGCTGACACCAGAGGAATCGTGGCTGAGGGAGGTTTCACATCCATTACTGATTTCAGGAGAGCTGACGAGCTCTGTGGCATTTCATACACTCATACGTAACGTACATGGATCATCGTAAGGGTCCCAGTTAATGGAGAATATCTGGTGTCCGTGTCGCTGACAAGATGAATGTGGTATTACATTAGGCAGTAGTAGCACTGCAGTTAATAAGGTTATTCTGCATGTCTGATAAGGTGCTTTTCTGACACATTTGATCATAAACATAATTCATCTGGGGCATAAAGACAAGGGTCAGAGACCAGCTTTAATGTGTATGCGTATGAGAGAGAGAGGGGAAGAGATTCAGTGTATGGGTTGAGAAAAAAAGGAGTATATGGGTTGCGATGTAGCGATGAAAAACTGGAAAACACTTTTTTGGTTAATTGGTTAAATTATTTTAATGAGTTAAAGTAATGGGAAAACATGTTGCCATGACTTACTGATCGTATCATTTTTTACAGTTTGTGTAATAAAGCAGTATGAGGATGAGATTTAGAGGTCATGGTTGACATCAAGGTGTTGTGCACCTATTATTATTATTATTTTTTTTTTTTTTGTAGCACTGTCTTTTTATGTGGTAGTCAAGTGGAACAGGTTTATTTTAGTTTGCAATGGGATGCACTTTTCTTTTCTTTTTTTTTAATATGAAGTTTGATATATTTTGATAAATCCTTTTGTATTCCAAAGGTGGGGGAAAAGACAGGCATATCAAGCAGCGTGAATGTGGGTTTAAAATAAATTACCTGTGAAAGTTGCAGATTATCTGTGCAACTCTGATTAGGTATAATTAGACTTATGCAATAATAATGACACTAAATTTTCAAAGATTACTTACCATCAGCAAGCAGCAAATTAGGAGTTTATTGAAGGAAAACTTTTAGTTAATAGTGAATATGTGTTATCTAATCTAAAGTGTTACCATTTTTTCCTCATATACCAATTAAATGCGAATGATCACGACACCTCTTGGTAAGAAATATTTGTGTGACCTTGCTTATGAACAACTAATCAGTAACCCATGCCCAGTTCATGAAAAATTACCCTTTTTGAATCAGTCAACTAATTCAGAAGAGTACAAAATTGTACAAAGAATCTGACTTTTGGAAGAAGATGAATGTTAACATAATAGCTAAATATGAGCAAATTACAAATTAATTGTTCAGGAGTTTAACCATTCAGTTTAGTGTCAATTTTCAGTTTATAACAAACAGGTTTTGATTTTATTAAATTAGCATTTTATTAAATAATAATAATTAAAAATGCAGATTAAAAAATGGCAAGCTAAGCCAAGAGACATAAAATAATTTTAGCTTTTTTTTTTTTTTTTTTTTTTTTAGTAAATAATGATTATATTTAGGTTTCAAATGACTACTGTTTGTTTTGTGTGTATTATTGGATTATATTTTTTAAAAACTGCAATCTATAAAGACCTGAAACTATAAGAATTTTTTTTTTACACTGAACACATTGTAAAATATAAATAAATCAAAACTCAAAATACATTTGAGCTTGTTTGTCAGAAAAAAAGTACTAAATGTGTGATTCACAGTGTACAACAAGAAATACCAATAGAATTTACAACACCAATAAATATTACAAAATTTGGTATTTACAGATATATGAAGATATTTCAGTAAACTAATCACATTTTTTAAGGTATCTTAGTTGGGCAGATCTTGACAAAAAACAAAATCATGATAAAGTACAAAACACAATCTTCAGTATGTCTTGAAGCCATTTGAGGAACTCTTGTCTGAAATGAAGCTGTGTATTCTAATGGAAACATTTCACACAGAAGATGGTGAGCATCACGCGCCAGTCCAGCGTGTTCAGGGCTTTCTGTCTCTTTACATAAAATGTGTCAAATCCTCCAGTCTGTGTTTTATTGGCCTAATAGACACTGTAGAATCTATTTTACCCACATAAACAGACAGGACAGCAGAATCGGCAATGAAGAGGCCATATGAATTATGTATATTACATTACCATTCTCCTCCACTATCAAACACTGCCAAACAATAGGGATAGAAAATTGGCCACGAACCAAGATATTGAGCAATTTTTGTGCATGGTTCTTAGCCACCACGGCTGTGAAATTCTATTTAGCTCTTTCTGCACGGGGACGGCCAATATACATTCCTCCGAAACGGTTCTCTCTTTTTTTCAAGCAAATCTAATGCAAACAAGTGCTGTATAATTGAAAAGTCTTCGTTCGCAGAGTCCAATGCCTTATCATGGCATGAAGTGTCTGGGAAACAGGCAAATAGGAGACTGGAAAATAGAAAGAATTGTTTCATTGATTTTCCTTTATAAATCAAAGGCAGATAAATCAAACAAGGCAATTCTCCCTGGCTGCTTCACTAAAACCTTTCATGCTGCCTACACAACATGTCACAAACTATTATTTGCAATCATGCCGCGCTTATTAATCTGGAAGCAAATGAATAAGTTGTTAGATGGAGTCACAGAGGGATTTATTGGAATGCAACGCACACGCCTGCCGTATTATGTTGCGAACACAGAGTGGTTGTTGAGAAGCTGCCCTTTCACATCGAATTTTACCTCACTAATTCATATTCTCATCGAAACGCTTTTGAAAGCAGGGGTGAGTAAAGAGATTAAAATAACAATGGAACATCTATTCCACCGGAGGCGTGTGACAACAAGACAGAACTAGAGCTGCCACAAGGTCAGATGTGAGCAGGTATTTGCACACGTGACTCTGAAGATAATGTTGAATTAATATGTCAGTCACCGTTCCTTTTTATGATCAGATTCGTGCAAAAAAGAGGGAAAAGAGAAAACAAAAAAGAACAGAGTTGTGGTTAAGATGATCACCATCATTATAATTCTTTCTGATACTGAACTCTTTTCTTTACAACAGTATTTGCTTTTTGCTATTATATATTTTATAAAGACAGAAACTCAACATTATTTAAAATACACTGATGTATTTTAAGATGTCATTTATTCCTGTGATGCAAAGTTGTATTTTCAGCATCATTACTCCAGTTTTTTATTGTCATGTGATCCTTCAGAAATCATTCTAATATGCTGATTAGCTGCTCAAGAATCATTTCTTATTATTATTATTATCAGTGCCAAAAATATTGGTTAATATTTTAGTGGAAAGTGTGATTTGTTTGTTTGTTTGTTTTGCTTGCTTACTTATTAGTTGGTTAGTTTATTTGTTCATTTTTTCAAAAGAACAGCAATTTTTAACAATATATATATATATTTTTATCAATTATCAACAGTCATGCTGCTTAATATTTTTGGTAGAAACCATTATTATTATTATTATTATTATTATTATTATTATTATTATTATTATCATCATCATCATTTAGGCTTATTTTCATGATTCTTTGAGTAAAAAGTAAAAATAACAGCAATTTTTTATTTAAATTACAAAAACCTTTGTAAAATTAACCTTGTAAAATTACAAATGTTTTTACTGTCACTTTTGATCAATTTAATGCATCCTTGCTAAACAAAAGTATTTGTTTATTAAAATGAATCACAAATAACAAAATATAACAAATAAAAATAAAAATAAACTCACTTACCCTAAACTTCTGAATATAATAGAAAAATAAAAATCTGCAAGTATTCCTTTCTCAAATTTTAACATTTTATAGATCCACCATTCACATAAATGCCTTTTCTTTGTCTAGTCTGGTGTAGGATATTCATCCTTATGTTCTTGAGGCATGTCAGTGTTAATTTGGCCTTTTCTTTGGGATCATTATAGCAAGCATCTGTTTTTTTAACCGACTGAAACAGGTTCTCTAGCAGCATTTCCCCACAAATCGCTTGTGACTGGCTTTAAAACTTACCTCCCCTCTGCTCTCATAATAGTAACCTATTATCCCCTCTGCCCTTTGAGTGCCTGCCGTTCTCCTAAACACACAGACCTACAGCTGATCTTTTCATAATATTTTAAAGAGGGCGTCCCTGCTGGAGAGGCGTGGAGAAGGGGGACAAATTAGAGCTGACACTCTCTACTTAAATCAGCGAGATAACTGATCCTGAGGGACTGAGGGCCACACGGGGTAGAGAGGCTTCTCAAGGGCCCCTCATTTTAACACACACACACACACACACACACACACACACACACACACACACACACACACACTTACACACGTCTTTTAACAAGCTACAGAATGTCAACAATCCAGCCTTGAATGAGCCAATGAATCCACAAAGGAAAGAGGATTAAACAGCTGATGTCCCAAAATGCCATTTGGGGGAAGAAAGGGTAAATCTTGAATTGAACATCAAGAACGAGAGTGATGTAGAATAAAAACTATCTATCTATCTATCTATCTATCTATCTATCTATCTATCTATCTATCTATCTATCTATCTATCTATCTATTGTTAAGTGGTCTTTTTATCATTAGGCATGTTCAATGTGAAAGTGTGCACTGTAGTGATTTTCTGCAGAATTATAACCAGCATGAAAATATATGTGCTTGGCTTGATTGTTCCTGAGTTCACCTTTTAACCTCTACCAGCCTGAAACATGTAATGTCTTATTTTGGTGTCTTACATGGACTGTTATCTTCTTAATAGGGCATTTACTGCAGCACAGTGTAGGTGGTAAATCAGAGTGGGATACCAGAAGGGATAATTAAGCCACATCAGTCTCTGTAAATCTCACATTCAGTCTATGTGCTGATGGAGATCTCTTGGGCAATTATAGTGCTATTGTTAAAAGCAGAAAAAGTCACAAGCTACACAAATGTTTTAAATTTGCCCTTTAATTTAATTTAATTTTTTTCTTGTGTAACAGCAGGTTAGAGGAGCTGCTGCCAAAAATTAAAAAATAAAAATAAAAATCTGCATCCAGTAAAATAGAAAAAAAGGCTAAAATAGACAGAAGAATAAGAAAGTTTGATAACTGATTTGATATTCATTATATTATCATTATTCATATTCAGTTATACAGCCACACACACTGTATTCTCATATACAGCCAGAGAATTATGGGTGTCACAGTAAGGAATTGGTATAAGCTTTGTGCACCATTATCGGAAAATAATTAATCTTACACTGCAAGTGCAGCATATTTAGACGCAAAGACCTTCAAAAGCAATTGACTTAAAGTATGTTGCTTATGAATGAGATTTAGCTGATAAATACTGTAAAAAGTTGAATAAAACATGTATTTTACAATATTATTTAGTTAAAGATGCCATGCACGGTCAGGACAACCAAAAATCTTTACATAAGATTAAACGTTTATGTTTGAATATACATTTTAAATACATAAAGCAGGCATAACATCCACTGAAATAATTTTTTTTTTTTGTTGCATCTATAGACAGAACATGATGAAATCATTATCAAAAGTTGATTATTTCAGGAAACGTGGACAAGAGCTAAAGAAATGTGAAGTAGGTGATACTGATTTTGTTTCTGTGCAGCTTTGCTCTTTTAAAATACTTTACCATAATCGTTAGATCCTAATTTACTGTTTAATGTATGAGATGCGTCACTGTGTAAACACAGCACACTGAACGTGCAGTAAATGAAAAATGAGGCAAATCCTCCGTGGAAACTACAGCAGGACAACAGTGAATTTACGGGCCACGACCGGGGCAGCCTTTAATATGACCTTGAGTTTGTCTTCATCCAAATGCAAACACTATCCTTCTCGTTATTTACATTCACACAACAACAATACAGGGCCATCAGATTAGTGTTAAGATGAGCAAATGCACATGATGGCAAACAAAGGCAAGTTATTCAGAATATTTTCACATGATTGAAAAAAACTTACAAAAAAATAAAATAAAACAAAATATGGGGGTTTAATAATAAAGACAGTGTTGTATTGGACACACAGGGCTTTTTTTGTTTGTTTGTTTGTTATTTAATCATACAGTGGCTCCATCATGAATCAAGAGCCTTAAATTACACTTTGAAATATTTCAGTGTCATTGCATTACGTAATAAAATATCAAATAGTCTCAAATATTTTAATAGAAGTAGGCAGCCCAGACTCATTGGAAAAACGTGCCTAAATTTCTGCAAAATGATTTTATGTTGCTTCTTGCATGTTGTGCATCAATTTCAAAATTGAAATGTACAGTGAGTGGTGCTAAAAGCATGTTCAGGTTTATTCAAAACAGTTTTATTACGTTGGTTGTTCTACATATGGCACTTCAGAAATGGATGTTCCAGTGAGACGCACTTTGAAGTTAATTCGAAGTCCATTCTTGTGCGAAAATAACATACCATCTACACTAAACCCCATCCTTAAAATAACCAATAGTGTTAAAACAAAAAATGTGAGAATGTGAGATGAAAGCGAATTTGCTGAAGCAACCATGTCATTTTAACATTTTGTCTCTGGGCCATTTTATTGTGACTTGTGTCTCACGGGACTCAGACCCAAGTGCAATGCTGTACCAGGTGAGCTACTGAGCAATTTTACTACAGTTCCGAGCAAGTTTACTTCAGAAACATCTTACCTATGGACCTGATTAATGTGAAGCAAATGTCAAAATGTATTAGTTTACATTGCCTCTGCAGTGAATTGTATGCATAGGTACCTTTTAGGCATTTTGCATAAATGTAGGTAGAGGCACGTTTTTGAAAATAGCACAAACACACTTTTCAAAAAATGCATTTCACAAAAGCAATTATATTTGAAATGATAAAACAATAGATATACAGTTCAAAGTGAAGACAGAAAAGTACTGTGATGTTATTTTCAAACATTTGTGGATATTAATGTGATTCTCTACACCTGTGGTTACTCTGATAGGAAACTGTAAACTTGAGTAAAACTGACTTCATACAGTATACATCCATTAAAAATCACCAAAACACCAGTTGATTAAACGTTATTCAAAACAAGAGAAAAACTTCTGCAGTATTTGTTTGTAGATGCCACTTGTTTTGACATTTTGTAAATTATGCAATGAATTTCATACATTTTTAAGTGTCCAAATACTTTTTGTCACCACCATATAATCACTGAAAACGCAAAGAGTCTGTATAAGTATCTAACCCTAAGATAAGCCTGCAGGTCTGATCCGATCAGAATAACCTATAGAGTACACAACAAAGACAAAATGCATGCCATAATTTTACACAAAAGGCTTTAAAAAAAATGGCAGTTTGTTTGTAAGGATCAATGTTCCCCGTAGTGTTCGTTCTGCTCTCACCGTGATGAGCCATTGGACAGGCAAGTCCAGCCATCTGAAATCTGTGCCTAATTTATTACTGAAAACTTGATGGTAAAACATGGAGGCATTCTCCGTTAATCACATCTCCTAGGAATGCGTGCAGTGGGCCAATACCCTGATGTGTTTCCTTTTAAAAAGACAGGAAAATAAGACTCGCTCTCAGACTAAGCCTCACCGTAATTCAGGGACCGAGCTCGGAGCCGTTTACATCTGTGTAAAGTTCAATTTTCTTCATCCATTAACTCTGAATAAAACTACCATCATTTAGATATTTGTTCATTCAGTGTTCCTTTAGCTTGAGAGAGCGAGATCTGAGCCTCGATTCCACGCTCACGCTTGGCTAATCACAGAGGGGTACGGAGCTAGTCAAAATGGCTCCCTCTCAGCATTAAAATAAGAACCTCAAAGAGAAGCTTTTAGCCTATAGCTGGAGAGCCTTTTATCAGATCAGAGTAACATCGAAAGCAGGATAAAAAAAACCCTTGCAGTAAATCTCCAGTCTTTTATGTGCTGAAGGAGACAGACTGCTGTTTTGGCTTTGTCTCAGCTCAGGATGTTAAGAGTGAGCAGGCACGTGTGAGAGGATGATGGCATGAAGGACGGCTGGCTCACGGCTTGATGAAACCACACAACTGGACGCTGTTTAAGTGCTTTCTAGTGTGGAATGTGTTTTTGCACAACGGATTTATGAAAAAGCAAAAATCAATCCTCGGGCCTGTTGAACTGTGAACCTGTTCTAGATGTGTCATAGTCAGTTAATCATCTGGCTACTGCCAGCACTGACATACAGCATAGTAACTGAAATGAAACTTTTTAGTAACTGATCTGATAATTTTTTTTTGTCAAGGTAGCACCATATCTAGTTTTTGACAGGAATGAAAACAAGGCTGTGAGGAATAGAAGTACAGTGTGTTCGATGTTTTTAACAATTTGCTGGCAAAACAACTTTGAGTAGATAAAAATTCCAAAGGCCAGTTTTGAAAGTTGTTATTTTTGAAAATTGCATGCAATCTAGAACCGTTATAGTACATGTGAAAGACTGGAAGTCCATGCCTCACAGCCTCATTTTCATCCATGTAAAATGCAATTTGGCGTCAACCCTGGCTAAGATCTATAGCTCTTCAAGTAAAATAAGAAATTAAAAAATGCCTTCTGACAGTTGTTGCCTTCTGTGACATTCATTACTCTTTCACAAGCTGTTATTAGCTGTTTCTACCTAATCTTAGCCTTAAATTTAGTTATGTTGATGTAATAAATTTAGGTTGATTCAGTAATATTAAATAACTTTTTTTAAAATAAAATCTATTTATTTAGATGCTACTACATGAAGCATATTTTTCATATTTTTTTAGTGCAATATTTTTTGCAATTATATTTTGGTATTTAAATTACATTAAAATTTTACCAACAGTATTTTTCAGTTCAAATTTATAAATAATTTGGAAGGTTTTTTTTCTTTTCTTTTTTTTTCTTTCATGCAATTGAGTTCTTCACAAAACAGTCACTGGACTGAAGTATATAATATGATGTTCCTTTATCAAATGGATAGTTCTGGTCCTTGACACTGATTGGTTGAGCTGCATTTGAAGTCAATTGTAAATTACTCTAAAATATACACTTTGTATATTTATAGAGCCCCTTATCTGTTCTAAATTCACAGTAATTGATGGCTTCTTCTGGCTTATTGCTTTATTAAATATTAAACAAAAGATAATGCCACAACAATTTGAAACAGCCTCGATGTCAGGAGATTTGACACACTAAAACTAAGGTTCTTCAAAGCACTCTAGGTTTTCACAAACAACATTCTCTTTATTAGGAACAATTTTTCTAGTATTTTTTAAATATTAAAAAGTACCACTAGGTGACATTCTTAAAAGCTGGAGAATGCAATTCTATGTGGAACTCTTCTAAAGCATCAGGCTGTGCAACTCTATTTGGTCTAATTATATTTTAGAGCATATACAATATCCAAAAACGCTGTCTAGGTAGGAAACTCACTGTGGTTTTGAGACGCAGTCATGATATCAGATGAATAAGGTGGCATTTCATGTGAAGAATAAAAGTGTAGGCTAATTAGTCATTTAGCTGGTGCTTTTATCCAAAGTGACTTACAGCATGTTTATTACAAGGACAGCCCCTCTGGAGAAAACTGGGGTTAAGTGCTTCGCTCAAGGGCACAATGGTAATAGCTCATGGAACAAGCCTTACAGGGTTCAAACCTACAGCCTCTCTAGACCAGAACTCCTGCAGCAGCGTATAAAAATCCAGGTCTACATTGAGAACACTGGCTTTAAGGCATATGCAGCATATAGGTTGCTTGTCGTGTGATGCGTGTTTGAAAGAGACTGACAGGTTTAAACCCCAGCTGACGAACGCATTCCCCTCACCCGACACATTGTAATATCTCAATAAACACCTGGCTCAGGCTCACGTCACACGTGTGCTTTTCATGGTTAGACAGCAAGTCGTCGAGAGACCGATGCACCTGCCTAACACCCCTGCATAACTCCATGTGATTCCAACAGGACTCATGTGGGATTAGCGTGTGGCGTCACCAGAGAGATCAGATGCACATTTGTGCAAAATATTCTTAGATTAGAACATTTACACCCAGTGCAGGCCTTTTCATTGCTGTGAAGAGCAAACAGTTTAAAAGTGAAATTAAATTATACAAGCATAGACCATGCTGCAATCATTGAGAGCCTGTTTTCATAATCACTTTGCAATCGTGATGTTAAAATCCACACGGAATTTCACATAAATTCCAAGCATAGTTTGTCTTTAATTATGTTTAAAAGTGTGAATAAATCTAAATTGCGAATATAAGTACACATAATTATTTTTTGATATTAGCACAGCGAGCCAGTTTTGCCTAATATGGCTTCAAGCTCATGTCAAAACTATTTTCTGCAGAAAAACAGAAACTTTTCCGGCAAAACATCAGGAAGGTGTTAGTACATGTTATACGCACTAATCTGATGTAATGTGATTTTATGTGAACTCCATTCTGGAAGAGCAGCATGAGGCTATAGTACAATTTTCATAAACACACCACATTAAATTGTTTAAATTCAATAAGCATATGCCTCTAAATGCAGCAACGCCATAGGGACCGGGCCGTTGATCAATATTATTGCACACTTCCCACTCTATCAATTTAGTGTCTGCTAAGGGTTCATTATCCACTCTAATACTGAGGCTTAAATTAAAGAGGAAAAAGAGGAATATATTAAGAGTCCCTGCACCCAAAGGTATTTATTAATTTCACACAACAGCACACATTCAGTAACTCACCTCACTGAATTTCCATGCAGATGAGAGAACCACTTCTAATATGGAAAATAAAAACTCTATTTTCCGTCAGAAGGATTGCCTGAAAGCCATCTAAATAGGTCAGCATGCATATTATATCAATTTTTAACAACAAATTTGTAATTTACTAGAATTAAATGCCTCGACAAAACAGGGGGGAAAACTTCAAATGACTCTATTACAAGCACATAATGTCAGTTAGTAATAACCAGTTGCACGCTTTCACTAGATTTGAAACAAATCCCGCTACAAAGCGATTTCTGAGTGCTAATAGCTGTTTGGCTTAAAGCTGAGCTTCAGTCTTAATGAGGACTGATCCAAACTCCAGAAGTCATTTGGATGCTCTTTGTAATTATGCAAATGAAGGTGCATGTTTGATGAGGCTCAGTGCAGAACTCAGTGTCTGTGACTGTGATCCAGGCAGGTGTTTCATCCTTCAGTTCAATCACGGTACAGATGAACAGCGTGTCTGAATTCCACAAACACACACGGAGGATTACAGTCAAAACCATGATGAGTGATCATTACGCTGTGTCATTTATTCAAAGGTTGGAATGCGAAATAATTTTGCGCACTGCTGTTGAACAATCGGTGGCTCTGCATTTTATTGATGGGAAAAATGTACAGAGATGTTGACTCTTTTTAATTAGGCCTACTGTTCTCCTGCATTGCTGTTGCTCAGAAAATCGTGACGGCTTGTCTTTTTTTTATTTTTCATTCTTAAAGCTGTGCTTTAATAGTAATGCAGTACAATGAATGCAAATAATAATTGATAATTATGTCATCCTAAACAGGACAGAACTGCGTGTAAAATAGTAAATGTTATTTTCCTCCCCATAATGTCACATTTATTTCTTTTTGGGAATATGGACTGGGTTTTCCAAACACATTTTACTCAGATACTCTTATGTTGTTATGTTAACACCTCATTGTTAACAGGGCTGTCTGCATTTTCTTTATAATAATTTCTACTTTCAACATTTGAAAAGATATGTAAAAAACAAATTAAATCAAATTAGATTTTCACACTGAAGACACATTTAGCTACTTCCCAAAATACTTCAATTTCAAATTTCATTCATAGAAGAGTTAATAGTGAGAATTATTCCCCATAAAGTGTGACCGAAGAACATCAATGCAGGTTTAACTCATTATTTAAGATTTGGGAGACCAAAACCCCATTGGCGATGGATTAATGATTATTCTCAGTATTTGGAGGAATACTGTATGTCTGAATGTGTCTTACACATAACACATGTCTGTGTGCAACACATAACACATGCTGTAGATTCACTTCACCAAACCTGAAGATTTATATTCCTACCTGTGATGTTTATTATGAGATGAACATGCATGAAGTCATGAGGTCAAACTCTTTGAAGAGAGGCTGTATTGAGCACTACAGGCTGTCTTGATCGTGGTGCGTATAAAAAAAACCTCAGTTTAGGTTGTAGGACAGTTCGCTCTGCAGTTTAGAGGACTTCTGCTGCCATTCAAACTGCAGATACTCTATAAGAAAAGTCTGGAAAAACAAGACCCAGTGTATTGTGTCAATGTGAATGAATTTTTCATAGTTTTCACAGGTGCTTTACCCATATTTTGAATTACTCATTGCATCGTGTTGTTTTAGATCTAAAGGAAATAACCGTAAAGTTAACATATAATGCCCTGAACCTGTCTGTTTTGTTGTTACAATTCAGAGGCAGTATGTCTCAGTCTAACAGTGTGAAACCCAGAGTGTCCTGATCACGGTATTCATGAAAAGATGAAATTGAGTGTAGCATAAATCTGTAGCTTCGGGCGAAATCAGCACCCCTGCATTACACCACATGAACTCTTTCTATTCAAGTGATGCAGCGGCATAATGAAACTTCAGTACAGAGACTAGAGGTGGAGGGTTTGATTTGTATTCTGGATAGAGCTTCTCAAAACATACTTAACACAGATCAGGGCTGAAGAAGCTTCTTGGATTTAGTTTGACAAGCTACAAGAATTTGAAGTAGCTAAAATACAGTAAACACTTCAAAGCATTACGAAAAACTACACTGAGGCCATTTAACAGGTCAATACAATGTAAATATGACTATGTTGATCAGATGATATATTATTTATTATTTTGATTCATTCCAGTAACTCCAAATTTTAGTTTTTATTCACCAAAACGATGCAACTAATAAAGCTGCACTGAAAAAAACAATAAGTAAATTTACTTAATTTTTATTTGGCAAGTTTTTGCACACATCAATTTTAAGTAAAATGCAAGTATTTAATTACAAAAAGACCTAAAAATGATTAGGTGATTTTTTTTTTTTTTTTTTTTACTTCCCAAACACCACTTGACATTTTATTTTATTTTATTTTATTTTATTTTAATCTTTTAATCCTCTTTCTTTCTTTCTTTCTTTCTTTCTTTCTTTCTTTCTTCACTAAATCTAAAATGACTTCCCAAACACCACATGACCATTTAGTTTTTGCATTTATTAGTTAACACTTCTTTTAGTAGTAGCAAGTAATACTAACTAATAGTGACACTATTTCTAGTTACTCCGCAACACTAATACAGATGGCTAGGAGTCTTTACACATGCTCTGATCCTGTCCCTCATACCTCTTCATGTGCATTTGCTCTGCTGTACTGTGTTTGTGAGCGTGCACGTGGCTTTCTGACCAGCTAAAGTGCGGGAATGAAGTGCATGGATTGGTAGTGATTATGAACTAGACTGGGATAAGCCCTGTTGTTATTATGCAGATTAGGCTTCCGATGCAGCATATTGTACAGATGCAGGGCAGCAGCTGCTGGTGCAGATGGCTGTTGTACGGCTCCATCAGCACACAGCTATTGTCTCCACTCCGATTGTTCTGAGACCAGAGAGGAGGGCTTCCGAACAACCCAAATGCAGTGAATTACGAAAGAGAAACGGAGAGCAGACAGCAAATTTATACACACGAGGCCGTGGGGACGACGACGTGCCGAACAGACACGCAGTCATCTACATACACGCCAACATGGTGGCGCCAGTCAACTATACCACACGGAGACGCCGTGCAATGCAGTAATGCACACAGACATATGCCCAACCGCTGCTGTTGTTGTTTTGTGCTGGTGCTGTTTAATCGGTGATGGAGAAAGGAAATATTTGATTTGATAAATGTTGTGTTTATCCAGCAGTCCTTCGTCTTGCAGATGAATTTAACTTCCTTAAAGTGTTATAACAGCAACTTTCTTTCTCCCTCTCTTTGGCTGTCTCGTTTACGGGTTGGTTCTTCAGTGTTTTCTTGTAAAATGTGCTCCAGTAATTTTTGTATTATTTACTACTTCAGATAAATAAATAATATACAGTGGTGTGACAAAGTTTTTGCCCCGTTCCTGTTTTTTTGTTTTGTTTTTGCATATTTGTTACACTTGAATGATTCAGATCATCAAACTAATTTTAACCCGAGTAAATACAAAATGCAGTTTTGAAATATTATTATTATTAAGGGAAAAAAGCTGTCTAAACCTGCCTGGCCCTACGTGAAAAAGTAATTTCCCCATAAATAATAACTGGTTGTGCCACCCTTTGCAGCATCAACTGCAATCAAGCATTTGCGATAACTGGCAATGAGTCTTTCACATCGCCGTGGAGGAATTTTGGCCCACTCTTCTTTGCAGAATTGTTTTAATTCAGCCACATTGGAGGGTGGCCACAGTTTAAAGAAACCCTCCACTTTTTTCGAAAATAGGCTCATTTTACAACTCCCCAATATTACGCAGTGCCTGAAAGTAGTCCCCAGCTATATCATAACTATTTACCTGGCTGAGGACTACTTTCAGGCGCTGCGTCATATCATTGCGCCTGCTGCACCCATGGTACGGCAACAAAGTTCCTTGATTATTACGCCGGAATGAGAGTACAGTTCCTAGCCATATCAGCCTAGAAAATCGCAGCTTTTCATTTTCCGTCGGTCTTAGTACATGATGTAACTACAGAAGAGTCAAGCTTTAAATAGGAAAATTATAGAAACTCTTTGGTCATTTTTGAACGAGATGCTAATGGTCTAATCCGATTCAATGATCTGTGCTAAGCTAAGCTAAAAGTGCTACCGCCAGACCCAGAGATCGGCTGAATGGATTCAAAAACGGTAAAACTCAACTGTTTAACTCTAGGAGAGTTGTAAAATGAGCCTATTTTCCAAAAAAGTGGAGTGTTCCTTTAAGTCCGGACTTTGACTTGGCCACTCCAAAACCTTAATTTTGTTTTTCTTGAGCCATTCAGAGGTGGACTTGCCGGTGTGTTTGGGATCATTGTCCTGCAGCATAACCCAAGTGCGCTTGAGCTTGAGGTCACAAACCTGACGGCCGGACATTCTCCTTCAGGATTTTCTGATAGAGTGCAGAATTCATGGTTCCATCAATTATGGCAAGCCATCCAGGTCCTGAAGCTGCAAAGCAGCCCCAGAACATCACACAACCACCACCATGTTTGACTGTTGGTATGATGTTCTTTTTATGAAATCCTGTGTTGGTTTCACGGCAGATGTAACGGGACACACACCTCCCAAAAAGTTCAACTTTTGTCTCATCAGTCCACAGAATATTTGCCCAAAAGTCTTGGGGATAATCAAGATATTTTTTGGCAAATGTGAGACAAGCCTTTGTGTTCTTTTTGGTCAGCAGTGGCTTTTGCCTTGGAACTCTCCCATGGATGCCGTTTTTGCCCAGTCTCTTTCTTATTGTTGAATCATGAACACTGACCTTAATTGAGGCGAGTGAGGCCTGCAGTTCTTTAGACGTTGTTCTGGGTTCTTTTATGACCTCCTGGATGAGTCGTTGTTGTACTCTTGGAGTAATTTTGGTAGGCTGGCCACTCCTGGGAAGGTTCACCACTGTTCCAAGTTTTCTCCATTTGTGGATAATGGCTCTGACCATGGTTCGCTGGAGTCCCAAAGCCTTAGAAATGGCTTTATAACCCTTTCCAGACTGATACATGTCAACTATTTTGTTTCTCATCTGTTCTTGAATTTCTTTAGATCACGGCATGATGTGTTGCTCTTTAAGCATGCTTCACTTTGTCAGACAGGTTCTATTTAAGTGATTTCTTGATTCAACAGGTCTGGCAGTAATCAGGCTAGTGAAATTTAACTCAGCTTTCCAAAATAATGTGGTTAATCACAGTTCTTTCATGATTTAACAGGAGGGGGCAATACATTTTTCACGTAGGGCCAGGTAGGTTTGGACAGCTTTTTTCCCTTAATAAATGAAATCATCATTTAAAAACTGTATTTTGTATATATATATATATATATATATACAGTTGTGCTCATAAGTGTACATACCCCTTGCAGAATATGCAAATATGTTAATAATTTTAACAAAATAAGAGAGATCATGAAACTTGTTAAAGCATGTTATTCTTTATTTAGTACTGATTTCACATAACAGATGTTTACATATTCCACAAGAAGAAAAAATAACTGAATTTATAAAAATGACCCCGTTCAAAAGTCTACATACCCTTGAATCTTAATACTGTGTGTCGTGTCCTGAATGATCCACGACTGTTTTCTGTTTTGTGATAGTTGTTCATGACCCCGTTGTTTGTCCTGAACAGTTAAACTGCCTGCTGTTCTTCAGAAAAATCCTTCAGGTCCCGCAAATTCTTTGGTTTTCCAGCATTTTTGTGTATTTGAACCCTTTCCAATACTGACTGTATGATTTTGAGATCCATCTTTTCACACTGAGGACAACTGAGGGACTCATATGCAACTATTACAGAAGGTTCAAACGCTCACTGATGCTCCAGAAGGAAAAACCATGCATTAAGAGCCTCGAAACACATCAAACACACACACGTACACACACACACACACACACACACACACACACACAAGTTGTACAACTTGGAGCGACATGAAGGTGAGGATGATGACAGAATTTTCGTTTTTGGTGAACACATAGTTTTTCAGGACTTTTTAGAGTTTAATTGGTTTTTACAAACTTAAATTTGGTGTTTATATTCAACCAACCTAACAAATAAAAACGTACAATGTAACATGAGTGAATGCATTATTTATCAAATGCTGTTCAATAAAATGCTGTTCAAGAAATCTTTAAATGGTTATGAACTGCCACAACCATAACACGGACAATGCTATAGTATCAATAAGTGTAAATAAAGTAAATAAATACATTTTAAATAAAATTCACTTATTTCATTCTCAATAAATAGTGACAGCATGATACAAATTTCTTTACTCACAAACTGTGTCGCAGTATAGCTTCAGCTCTCTCCAATAACCTAAAATAGGCAAATATATTTTAATTTAAAATAAAGTAATGCAAAATGCCTGCATTCACAAAGCAAATTACAAATCGACCATCCTGGCACTGTGGACATCAGAGATGCAGAGTTTTAGCATTCACATCCAAGCCGAAAAAGTGGCCTGAAAATAAGTGTCACTTAAAGGAGCTATAAGCAAGTGGATCATGACTGTTTTTGTACCGACAATGCAAGCTGCGTGAAACTGTAAATGGAAATATGCAAATTTCATTTCAGTCACATAGAGGTTCTCTCCACTAACACACACTCCTTTTTTGGATTGGACGTGCCAGGCACAGCAAAGTCGATGCTTAAAATGAGTAGGCATGTAAACCCTACACCAGCTCAGCTGACCTTTCACCCCACCAGATCACCCTAGACAAACTGCACCTTTACGTTCTTCATACTGACCTAAAGCGTCGCAGCGGCCTGGAACGTCCTTCATAAACGAGATGTGTCAGGGTGATTTGGGCCGCGCAGAGAGAGGGCTGGTAGATATGCAGATATGTGTTGTCAGCTTTGCCCTCCAGGGGAACCGTGGCTTGTCCGTTCGATGGAGCAGCTCTCCCCTGCTGGGCTGATCCCAGATCAGGCCGCTACAACCACAGAGACCTCCTGGCCCTGTTCAGACATGACACACCACCTCCACACACTACACGTTCCGTGTGCTGGGAAGGAGGTCACACACAAACATGCACGAGTGTGTGTGTGTGTGTGTGTGTGCATGCGTTTAAGTCGTAGTGGCAGTTAAACACAGTGTAATGGTCAGAGAGGGTGATACTGATCTGATAGTACAGGGCGATACCTCTGACAGGAAGCATGACCTCTGACTCTGCTACAGCGAAAGGACGCCCTACCTCTTTTCATCCTGTCTTTTTATTAAGATTAATTAGAATGTGGAGAGGCCGAGTTCGTCGAACAGGAAAGGAAGGTACAAAAAGAGAGAGAGGAAGGTAAAATAAAATAACACTTTAGCAAATTCTGTAACATAAACAAACTAAGCTCAAAGCTATCGCATCTGAACTGCTGCAAATTTGATTTTAAATTAGTATAGTTTTATAATTTGTTATAAAGTTCTTCAGAAAATACCAAAATCAATCTTTTTCTTTATATAATGTGTACACACACACACACACACACACACACACACACAGAGAGAGAGAGAGAGTGTTGAGGAAAGCTACTTTTAAAAGTCATATATTACAATATTGCATTACTACATAAAAAAAACTAATTGCATTACTGAGTTACTTTTTATATAATGTAATGCATTATTTTTGCATTACTTTTTGTTACCTGCTTATTTGAAAAAGTAACATATTTTGTTATAAATATAAAAGTAATTCAAAAATAGTTAATTTTTACTTGAAAGTTACTTGAATAAAAGTAATCTGATTACGTAACTTGCATTACTTGTAATGAGTTATCCTAACACCATATATATATATATATATATATATACAGACCATTATTTTATTATATTATTATTTTATAATTTATAATATTTTATTGTCCATTAGTGTAAATTATGTCTGATGGCATACTCTTCTCAATAAGCTGCATTTTAAAGTATCATTCATTCAGGGGTTAAAAAGTGATGCGTTCCTGAGCTACCTAAGGATCAAAAATGTTGTCCTCGGAAAAAAAGAGGCTGATTAATAAATGTTTCCTCTTCATATTTCCTATTTTGAGAATGTATTGATGCAAATCTTTCCAATCTTGAGCTTAGTTTCAGGCACAATGTATTCAAAAACCCAAAATACTCTTTAACTGGATCACACGCAAATCAAAGTAATTTATTTCCACTTTATTCCGTGGATGGATTCAGAAAGTATATTTGGCAACAGTGCTTTCCATATCAAAGTAAATTCAACTCAACTTCTCCACGACATAATAAAGTAAAAAGTTTTGTTCTATTTTCCATAGGCAACCTTTCACTGTCCCAAATTATACAAGAACAGATGAGTTGGGTTTACAAAACAATGCATATTCTCTCTACATAACGAAGTACAGGGAATTTTTTACTCTCCACCACTTCTGACTGAAAAGCGCTGCAGTACATCCAACCTTATTAAAACGCATACAGTATACTCATGTAAATCTCAACTGCTTGATTATATTATGACACAACTCTATGTATAAAATGAATATATAAGTATATCAAACCTTACCCACATACATACAGTATACTCACGTAAAGCAATATATACTATATACTGTAGCAAATTTCAATTGTCTGATTGTTTATATTATCATAATATGTAAACTATATAATTGCACAGCTCTCTATATAAAGACGGATATATACAGTAGGTACATTCAACTTTACATGCATAGATTCAGTATACTCACATGAAGCAATACATACTATATAGTAAATATATATAGCAAATCTCAACATCTTGATTGTTTACAGTGTATCATTGCAAAATGCAAACTATATTTTCACCCAACTCTAATCTGTTAAATGCAACTGTATGCATGTAGATTTTAAGATATTATAAACATTAACATCATGATTATCTGTTAAGCTGCTTTGAAATATTGTGTATTGTAAAAATTGGTATACAAATAAAATATATACATATATAAAGTGTATTTTGAAATAAGCATATATGCTAAAATAGTTCATTATTAATGAATTATTTACATTGATTCAGTTTGAGGTATTAGTTTGGGTTGAATACAATATCAAAAACACTTCAGGTCCCCTTTAACAGATCAGCATGCTCCAGCGTTAGTGGTCTGCTGGCTCTCCGAGCGGAGCCGTGCGTGTGTGGGGGTGTGGAGGAGCAGGTTTCCCACAGCTGGGCCGCTCTATCAGCTCTTTAAAGGCACTCCTCGGGGACCTACCACTCCTCCTAGACTCTGACATGTACACCGCTTGTCATATGGTCCAATTTGGTCAATACGGTCACACTGCTGCTGCGTTACAATAGATTAACCAGACGCTCTGAAAACAAGACAATATTTGGGTTTGTGAGCAAAATGTTGATATGCATGTGGAGCGCATCGGATAATGCGGTCACAGGCCCTCTGTGGTTTACAAGACTAATAATAAATGTAAGGCACTGAAGAACTCCGCTCGTGATATCGGACTCTTTTATTTATCCACCCCTGACACTGAACGTGCAGTTTAATAGCGCATAATCCAACTCTAGTGATTAATTACACAAAAAGAGGGCAGAAGTGTTTAGTTAGCAGAGGCTCTGCAGAAAAGCCTGTCAATTAATATGTCATTTACACCCCATTCAGCCTCCAAATGCATGTTTAAATTTGATTAAAGCCTGTCTGTTTAAGTGCTACTTCTAATAAAGGCGGTGAAACGAGTGAAAAGGATTAGTGTCTGCTGCACAAAGCCAGTCCCCGAAGTGCTCTTTGACTCCTCCGCTGTCGCGGTTACAGCCGGGTCTGCACGGGGCCGATCTGATTGGAGGGCCCAGAGGGGAGGGGCCCCCGGTCACCAGGGCATTGTTAGTGCCGTCAAAATGGCCTAAGAAGAATGGCTGATTATGCAGCTACATCCAGCGCTGCTAACAGGGAGCGGATTTGAATTTCTAACGCAGCAGATGTTTGCTGGGCTCCTCCATGGAGTGGGCATATACTGTTATGCTAATTTCGCAGTGTTTCTCTTCAACCCCGGCCCGGAGTCGTCAGAGCAAATGCGCAGATCCCTCTGTCAAACTCATAATTGGCCATTATTGATATTAATTAACATTTTTTGCACTCCATCCCTGTTCCTTGACCCGGTATCTGTTGGTAAATCTAGTTACTGTGGGCCATTAGAGGCATCGAAATCCAAGGGACCTCATGCTAGTCACAAGCCATTTATCAGAAAAGAACACAGGCCAATTAGCGCGGCATGGAGACAGTTGTCTTGATTCGCCGCTGACTACTTTTTGATCACCATTATAAATTGCTAATAGGGCGTCGAGAGTGGCGCAGCGGTCTGCTGGGGCCAGAAGCAGGCAGGCGGTCGGTGACATGTGAGAAAGGCAGCGACGAGACCGGCCCGTCAGACACTACTTACTATGGAGCCATGTGATGTCACAGCTGATCACAAGTCAATCAAACTAATGAGGCCCACAGCATTCCAACAAGGGTTACGCGACAAAACAATACTGCGAAAAATCCTAAATCGCAACAGAACTTGATATCGAGTAGTCCGACCCATTATTCTCCAATAAGGGCCGACACTTAAAGTTTTTATCGCCACAGATCAAGAGATCATAATAGGAGCATATTGACAGATATTTTTCTTGCAATGCTCCGAGGGACCGGATGCAGCAGGAAAATATATCAGAAGCCTATCATCAGTGCTGGGATCTCCGGTGTAAAATCGATAGTGAAGCATAGAGGGCTGGAGTTTTCACCACTGCTCTCCGTCATTTAAAAAGACTGCGGCGGTCCCAGGAGACTTAGTAACTTAGCAACCATGCAGTTTCTGCGATTAAGTATACAGTACCGTAATGCCATTGTTGTTTCCGCAGCCTTTTGTTGCAAATATTGACGCCAGAAGATGAAATGGTTCGAGGATCACCTCTTAGCCTAGTTTACCTGAAGCCAGCTCTACTCGAGGACCACTGACCATCGGTCCATCAGTGAACTGACATTCAATCACATCTCAGGTGTCCTCTACAGTCCCTGCATGATTATGTGCATTACCTGCAACAGTATCATACAGCTAAAGAGCTGAAAAGAGCAACCTTGATCTTAACATAAACAGAAGCCACATTTTATGATGAGTTAGGGCTGCATAATCAACTGAAGCAAGTAAGGTTATGAATATGACTGCTAACTAATTTTACTAATTGTAAATTTACTGAAGGGAGGGGTTGAATGTAATCAACCACAGACATCATCTGACCCTCAAAAAACAACAAGTAATTTTGAATTCGCTAGACGTGCAGATCATTTGTGGTCTACATTGTGTAACAACCAATATATAAAGCGAGTGAGCGATTCAATGACACAAAAATTGCATTAAACAAAGTGAATACTTGTCACTATAATATCAAGTTCATAATCATGATGTCAACAGATAAAGATTTAATCAGTGTCTGTAGTCTTTTCTCTTATATATTCAGAAGCTATATAATGCGATGTATTAACTTTAAACCGTGAATCTTAAATGTTGTATCTTAAAAATATGAAGAAATGGTGTACTCTTGATGCTGGGTTTTGTAGCTTTGTGCGTTGTAATTTTTTTAAAAAATTTTAAAGTGTGTGTTGTGATGTCTTATATAAGTTGTTTGTTTGTGCTGATGCTGCATAAATTGCCCTGTGAAGGGACAAAGATATTACTACTACAACTAATGTTACAGTTTTAGGAACAGTCATAGTCAGAACAACAGTTTCAGATATACTAAGGTTATGACCACATCTTTGTTCAGAGAAACCCTGACAAATGTGGTTCTGATTTGGAAAAATCTCACTTGTGGCGTTATTTTATTTTATATATTTAAAATGTATAGATCTATAACTGTCCACATGAAATGATTATTATATTATTACCATTAATATCTATATTACTGCCGTTTCAAAAATCCTCACACTCATTCAAATCGAAAACATCAATAATTAATTGCAGACTGGTCTACATGAGAGAAACCCTGATGAACATGGTTCAGATTGATCAAAGTCTCATTTGTGCTGTTATTTTTCTCATATATTCAAAAGTTATAGGTCCATAACTGTCTACAAGAAATGATTATTCAACCATTTATGATTAATATCTATATTATTATCGTTTTAAGAATCATCATACTCAGAACTAGTTTCATATCTAGTACAGGGTTACAACTGCATCTTTGTTTTGATGAAAACATCATTAATTCATGGCAGAGTAGACCACATCACAGAAACCCTGATGAGCGTGGTTCGGATTTATCAAAGTCTCATTTGTGGCGTTTAGCCTTGTCTCGACAGAACGGCTCGGCACGGTTGTGAACTCCCCTTGTGTCTGGTCCAGCGTACTGGAACTCCTCGACTGTGATTGTGTTTCTCTGAGAGACTTCTCCCGCGAGACTCTCTCACAGAGCCCAATTACAACTTTCATCATCAATCATCAGCGTTATTTATTCAGTAAAATGAATTTCTAATTAATAACTGATGAGCATTATGGCCTTGAAGACTGTAAAGCTATTAATTATGCCGGGCCATAGGGAATAAGCCTGTAAAGCAGTACCTGGCGGATATTCTGTGCCGTTAGAGTTACAGTAGCGAATGTTTACCTCCTCCAGGACTACAGTATTTAGCCTGTGCCCATTGAAGGATTATTGAGCTAATTAGATGACTGTGACTGGCATATGTTTCCTCTTCAGTCGGCGCACCACTATAATAATGAACTATAACTGCGGGACAATGGCTTCCTCTGCCTCCGATTTCTCATAACTCTGAACTGCCGGGCCCAAGGGAGATGTTTAGCCCACAATAAAAGAGGATGTTTTAGACTTCCATTGTGTCTTTTGAGCGCTTAGCTCATTTTTACAGTGAAGATGGCTCTTTGTGCTGCCACATTACTTGTCAAGGCCACAAGTGATGGGAGCGTAGTGTTTTTACTAGGCGCCGGTTACCTGAGCACCGGCCTTGTGGATAACAGATCGTATAAGAGGTGAAATGAGCGCAGCATTGAGGAGTTGTGTTGTGGTCTCAGTTCATCAGCTCCCTCCTCACCCAGAGCAGCGGTCCATGCCCAGCTCAGCAGTAATGATGACTTACAGACTGCTTTCAGACACCCCAGCATTTTTGGCGGTGAAAAAATATAAAAGTGAACCTAAAACAAAACATTATGAGCTGTATGTAAGCATTTCTCAAATGAAGGAATACAGCAGATGTGCTGGCACATGCAAAATTACTTTATTTAGCAAAGGACCAAACAGCTTAAGTATTTTGTAGTGGTTTTAAAGAAATAGTTTGCTTATAAAAGAAAATTCTGACATCCTCATGTCGTGATTGTGACTGATTTTGTTCGGTTGAGGGCAAAAGGAGAAGTTTTGAAGAATGTTCATGCTGCTCATTCCCATTCAACTAGTGATAGGGGTTGTCAAAAATGCACAGTTAAAATGCAACACAAAAGCAACACTAAAACCCATCCACTACAGTCCAAGGAACTCATTTATAAAGATGTGCGTTGCATGACTGTAAATGTGAATGACAATTTCTGAAATGTTACTATGAATGATTAATAAAATGTATATAAGCACAATAAATAAATAAATTTGTGCATATATTAATATTAATGCATATTGTGATTGTCTATTTATATTTTAATTTAAAAAAAAAAATGTTGGTTTATTTTTATTGGTATATATGAATGCAAAAAGTTTGTGTGCAAGCTCTTCAGTTGGCATACACATAACATTTTCACGTCAATTTTGATGTAGGCTCAAATCCATGGAACTTAACATTTTTTTATAACACACCCCAAGTCTTCTATAACCATACGATAGCTTTGTACGAAGAACAGACCGATAAATTCGCCACAAGTCAATGAAAATCTTCCCATCTTCTGTACAGTAGCTCTCAAATCTCATTTGAACATGCCAAACGGTAACAGTTTTTTTTTAGTGTTTTTGGTCACCCTATTTTAGGTTTGCAAGAAATAGAGAAAGCCATGGTTTTGAACTGACTTTTGGGTTTTCATGAGGTTTTGGTTGAACTATTCCCTGCCACACCTTCTGAAATGTTTTTATTCAGCGTAAAATTGTATCTTTGTGCTGTTAGCACGCAGCACCTCCTATACCTACCAGTCAGAGTCATTGCTGACATGGTCAGGAAACTGATGGATATGCCCCCACATTTACTCTCAGCGTCTAAAGAATGCTACAGAATGCTTATGTACTCTGAATACTAAGGTGAATATGTAGATGCGAGTCCTAATTGAAAGCAGAGGATCAATACTGCACAGTCAGAGACAAGTTCTAATGCCCACAGCAGTGAAAACACTCCTTTTTACCCTCAATCATGTGTCAGTCATTCATCTCTGGATTAACCTCACACCAACCTAAAAATTAAGAGAGATTATCGTCTCGCACAATACACCTCAGCATCCAGTACAAAGAAATGAAAAACACAAGGCATGTCAAACTTTTGATGAAGAGCCATGAACAGATGTAATTCCTACATTTAGGAAATGAAAACCAGTCAAGCAGTGCTTCAATTTAGTCACTGTTACAATTCAGCACAATTTCTGCACGTTTGTGTCAAATTGTTTTTTTGCATATCTTCATCTCATCTTGTGCAAATCTATTGCGCTACAAACGGAGATGGATGGAGTCATGCATGGCTGTTTTAGACATCTAGAACAAATACAATAAATGTACATGAGTCTTATGCTGAATCGGAGCTCAGAGCTGCAATTTGCTCTCTTGGTTTGAGCCGGTTGTGTTTTTACAAGGCCTAGTATTCACCACCACCATCACAGTCTGTGTGTTTATGTTTGTGTGTGTGTGTGTGTGTGTGTGACTGAAATCCGGTAATAGATTCTTACCTACATCACTGTATGTGTCACTGTCTTCACTGAAGAAAACTGTCTAGACTATATTTTTGTGTTTATATAGGAACCGCGGTGTAAGGAATACTGAAGAGGACAGATGGTATTCTTTCTTCAGTCCAGGTTTGGTAAACAATAGAAAACTTTTAAAGAAAGAAATCCTGAAAGACAGAACATCCTAACAGTAAATACTCCTGTAAATACCCCTACAATCTGCAGCAGAATCTACCAGCACAGTTTCAATACCATCGATGAACAGCACTAGGGGCTTACTCAACTGTGCATGCACTGAAACTGATGCTCTCAAATTGAAGTGTCCAGATAAACAGGACGAGGGTTTCTTTCTTATTCTGTGCGGCCAATGCAAAGATTATTTTCCTTTTCAAGGAATGAAAACAAAACAGATATAACAAAGCGGTTTTCTTGATGCTGCAGAAGATACCCAGATTTAAAAATTGTCAGTGCATAAATTCTTAATAACTTAACTTATACACACTACCTTTTATGCACAAGAAACCTATAACTTCCAAGTAAATGTAACTAAATATATCGGAAGAGAGAAAGAGAGAGGAAAAAAAAACATAAATGGTTCATACTAAAGTGTAATATCAACTGAAAACTCTTGTTTTTCATTTTAAATAATAAATGATGAAATTGTAAATAATAATGACTTTTAAAAGTCAGCCCCCTGTAAGTTTACTGAGCACCCGAATGAGAGTAATAATTTGATTAGAAAACAAGAAACTACAAAATTAGTAACAGAGCAGAACAACTGTAATAACAGGTTTGTACATGTTTGTCTAATTTGTGATGGCGAAACACCTTCCCTAATATAGTACAATATCATCACAACATCTTGAGAGGACGTTTTATACAGGCAAAGCAAATGCTGTAGCTTAACTAACTTTTCAGACTGAATCACAAACCCATTTCCTAACCATAAGGTTAACGAAAAGAACAGATTCAAAAAAGTGAATCGTCTGAACTCTCACTGAACTTGGAAATCTGAACCTCCCAGGAATGCAGCATTATTGCAGCATAAAACAATGTAACAAAAAATTGTTTCACTTATTTGTCTGTTTGTTTGTTATTCTGTAATTCTGTGGTGCTAATTATCATTGTACTACTTATTTTCACATAGCATCAATATTTTGATAAATAGGTCTGGTAAATTTTATGTCATACTTGTATTATTATTATGAAATGAATTACATTTTTGTACTAATTTTCCTTTTTTAAAGATATTTCTGTTTTGAATGGATGGGAACATTCTAGAAGTTTCTGTAGCATTGTGGAATATTCTATAATTTTCTAGTACTTTTTGGAACATTCCAGAACATTGTGGGACTAGAACTAGTCGTAAAAGACAAAAACGTACACTTCTAATGTTTTGGATGACTCGCTTTAGGTAACTGTTTATATTAATCTGTTGTTATCTCAGAATTAACATGTAATTGTTATGAATGAGTAATAACAGATTAGCTTGTATAAGTTGTCAACAAATACGTTTAGCTTTCATGAGCACTGTTAATGACATCAAGCAACCTAATAAAGAAACATTAAAAATAAAAGCGAATCAAAACTTTAGGTAACACTTTATTTTAAGGCCCACTTCTCACTATTAACTATGACTTTTGTCTCAACAAACTCCTAATTTGCTGCTTATTAATAGTTAGTAAGGTAGTTGTTAAGTTTAGGTATTGGGATTAAGGATGTAGAATATGGTCATGCAGAATGTGTGCTTTATAAATACTAATAAATAGGCAATATGTTAGTAATATTCATGCAAATAAGCAACTAGTTAATAGCGAGAATTGATCCCTATACTAAAGTGTTACCAACTTTTATATAATCATAGATTCCATCCTTGTAGTAGTTGTAGTTCTTATTTAGCAACATGTGAATAAAAACTTGGGTAACACTTATTCACTATTAACTACAACTTTTCCCTCAATAAATTCCTAATTTGCTGTTTATTAATAGTTAGTAAGGTAGTTGTTAAATTTAGGTATTAGGGATGTAGAATAAGGTCATGTAGAATAAGGCATTACTATATGCTCAGTTACTACTAATAAATGGCTAATATTCTAGTAATATGCATGCTAATAAGCAACTAGTTAAGAGACCCTAAAATAAAGTTACCAAAAATAATTTTTGCGATTTTTAAAGTTTATGAACCACATTTTCTTTGCAACTCTCCCTTAATGGAGGTCTTGTGAGATCTATCATCTGTCAACATTTTGTTCCCAAAACATGGCAAGGTTAGGAGCACATGTACTTACACTTAGAACAATCTGATGCATTACATTTCTACGCTAAAAAATATTGTGATAGATTTGTAGATTTGCTTTCTTGTTTTGTCAACTTCTATCCATTGAAGTGAAATAATCTATGGCAGCAATCTAGCGACAGACATTTTGGAAAATCTATTTGCAATCATTTTCGATGAAGCCCTGGCAGTTTGTCATGGGAGAAGAGAGGAGTAAAGGATAATTGTCTGTAGTCCAGTAAAACCCAGCATAACTGCCACCACACTTGAGTGAGCTTACAGCCGGCAGATCCCAGGGCCTGGGGAAGATAGAGCAGTTAATGTTCCCTTTTATTTTAGAGGATGTGTCACTTGTATCTCAGATTTATACTATGATACAGCAATTTCGTCCAAACAGATGGATAATAGTGTCAACGAGAGGAGAAACGAGAAAGACAGCGTTTCTTTTATCGAGTTTAGCACACATTGTTTGGAGGAGACGGTCGAGGCCGCTCTCTCTTTCCCTCTTAATCTCCCTAATCTCAGCGGCATTAAGCTTGATCATTTTTGTTTGAAGGAGCAGAACGTGGCGGTAATGGCGTCCTAATAGCCAGCGCTGGGGACACAAATCCGGCGGCCCTGTTTTCTGCTGTGCCTCCATAAGCACCTCTGATTTATCGCTCTCTTTATGACAGAGAGGAAAATGATGTGCTGCAGGTATATATCAGCGCAGAAAAGGAAATTGAACGCAGATATCATCTTGTCAGATGGTTAATGCTCTTCCCCCTGTCACATTCGATAGCACCAATTTGGAGAATCCTGCAGAGGTAAAAAGAAGACAATTAACAATGACAGAGCGGTAATGGATGAGCCCATAAAATGAGGCTGCGGGCTGCAGGATGCTTTGTATGATTTCCACATGAGATAGAGCCACGGGTACATGCTAGCTACGCCGGCATTAACTCTGGCCCCCCCTCTCTCACTCCTGTTGGCGTCTCTCTGGGTAAAAACAGACCATATATCGCTGGTGAAAGGGTCATGGGATGCAGTCGCTCTCCTCTGAAGGCACTGTATTGCTTCACACGAAAGCTATGTAATTACCATAATTATCGAGCACTTGTGGGAATCAGTGGGTTTGGTAAGTCTGTTTGCCGTTACATCGATTTCCAATGGAGTATCACCTAAAACACAAACCCGCCGTAAATCCACGTGTCAGATGTTATGGGATGGATCTAGCATGAGGGCTAAATTATATGAAGGTCAGGCAGTATTTTAAGTCTCACTGTGAGACCGCTATAGACTACAAACTTCTGTATAGTTCCTCTTCTTAGATCGGGTGTTCAACAGCTCTGCGATCTTGCTTAATTATTTTTATTTATTTTTTGTTATGAACCCTGTTTTGAAGAGCAAAAACATGACGCAAATCCCTCAGTAAGTCTAAGCTAGCAGCCTATATGAATGTACCAAATTTTTAACTCAAGACAACATTCAAGAAAATTTCTTGCATTATCAACAAACATTGTACTGCACTTCAAAATCGTCTTTTTTCGGGGTCAAGGCTGAAACTACTCATAATTGTCCTCTCTGAGCAAGTAAACCCAAATGCATGGATTTTTACAAATTTGACTCACAAATGATGTTTTTGTCCATGCACAAGTTAATTTAATGTAACTGCTGTTCAAAGTTTTGAGGGGTTTTTTTTTGTTTTGTTTTGTTTTTCAAAGAAGTCTCTTTCTTTTGAGTTTTCTGCTCACCAAGGCTGCATTTATTTGATTAAAAAATACAGTAAAAACAGTAATATTCTGAAATATTACTACAATTTCAAATACCTATTGTCTATTTTATTATATTTTAAAATGTAATTTATTCCTATGATCAAAGTTGAATTTTCATCATCATTACTCCAGTCTTTAGTGTCACATGATCCTTCAGAAATCATTCTAATATGCTGATTTGCTGCTCAAGAAACATTTCCCTGATACATTTTTTTCAGGATTCTTTGATGAATAAATTCAGAAGAACAGCATTTATTTAAAATAGCATTTTAACTATTTAAAATGTAATTATTTTAACAATGTCTTTACTGTCACTTTTGACCAATCTTATGCACCCTTGATGAATAAAAGTATTAGATAAATTAAAATTAATTTTAAAAAAAACTTAGTGACGCCAAATTTTTTGAATGATAGTGGATTTAAATATATAAACATTTTGTTTTCTATATTAGAGAATTTTGAGTAAATATGAAGGACAGTTTTATTTTTATAGTGCTATAATATATTGTTTTATTATATAACTATTGACATATATATATAGTTTTAATTGGGGGCTAAATGTAAATTTGCAAGGGCTAAAATTTCCCCACATTGGTCAGGACACGACAAGAACCCACTGTTACTTTTACATGTGAAACCACAGCGTCTGTCATCTCTAAATATATAATGGTTTGTTAAAGCAATCATAGGCTGTGCATTTACGACCGTGAAAGACTGCAAGTGTCAGCGCCAAAGTAAAAGATGTGCCCTTTCAGAGGTGAAAAATGCTGAAGAACATGCAGAGTGATGATAGGCCTGGCATTTCTCTGTACCATGATGCCTCTAAAAATGTTTTAGAAGAGTCTCCATTTGAGCTACAGCAAGGTTTAATGACTTTTCTGCTCCAGAGAAGCTTATTGTTCCTGTCTAACAATTTACGGCAGGCTCCAGTGCGCAGGGGATGGAGGGTGAATCGGCCCGCCTAAATGTGTTTTGTGATTTAAATGGTAATTCCGCTCAAATCAACATATTTTTGGCACCTCATGACCTTTTCGTGAAATGAATTCACGCCACTCAACTTTGTCTTGTGGCATTTAAGAATCACAGAGCCAAAAGCTAATTGCCAGAATTCAACGGCTCATGAAGCGTCTCGTCGTTCGGGCCGTGGCGCCACACCCGATGCGATTCTTTAATTCGATTTTAATGCGTCCCTCACGCCTACGGGGGTATGATGACTTTGATAATGATACAGTTGTCATCATCCCACGGTGAACTCTAATACCGGGACATGTTAATTGCTTTTGTGACATTCAACTCATTATGGTCCGTATCATTCTTCGCGCCCTGCTTATAAGCAAACGGTGAGGGTCTGAATTGCGATGAACCCAACTCTACGTTTTTTACCACAATGCACCATTCAGGCTTCATATTAGGCATCCGCGAGGAGACACATAACAAGTCTTCTTTTAACAGTATTTTGAAGCGCTCACCCCAAAGGGCAGTAAATGGAAAAGTGACATGGCTCGTGCTCTTGTCTATTTAACTTATTCAGTTCTTCAGTTATATATATTCTGCCAGGAACAGCGGGGTTATTTTCCTCCAGGGTTCACAAGGCCAAGCTCTTTCATTTCAACAGAAAATTGTTTCTTAGGATTTCAATCTTTGGCTGCTGGATATGACAAAACACAATATCAAGAACACTTATGTTTCTTATCTGCCATATTTTCAGGGAATAAATAAAAGATCAGTGTAAATCTGAGTCGAGAGACATGTAGTTTGAGTCGGAGAGAGGGTAGTGCTTCGAGAATCCACACATGCCGGTTTGGCCCGACAGGACCGGGCCGGAATTACCTCTGCTCAGCAAACCAGCGGCTCGTTTGTCATCCTTGAAAATCAATTAGTGGGTCACTGATAGCAGAAAGCAGATGGAATTGCCTTCCTGTGTGGACACAAACGGGCTGTATAAAGGAGAGCAGAAAATATGCATCTTTCACTATCTTTTATCCCCACCCATATAGGGATTTTCTATATGACATCTGCCAGCTGTGGTATAAAGTAGGCCTCAGATGAAAAGAGAGTGGACTAAAATAGAAGGTATTTTCTGTGAATGTGCGAGACTTTAGATTCATTAGCTGCTATAGGTAAACAGAACTGGGTAGATTACTTACAAATTGTAGTCTGTTACTGATTACAAATTACATGGTGACAACTGTAGTTAGTAACCATTTAGGTTACTCATTTTAGGTAATGTAATCTGACTACTTTTGAGATTACTTTTAGATTACTTTTGTTTTAATCAAACTCGTTGAAGGTTTCATATTGATATAAAAAAGCAAAGAAAAAGAAAATATATTCCATTTTTTGATAACATCATAAACTGCATTAATACATCAAATGGGCTTAATGTAAGAAATGCAGTGGGCTTGAGTTGAAAAATAGCTAATAATTAAATCAATGTAAAATAAAAATAATTTAAACACGTGAACACTAAACAAATATTAATTTTATGTGTTTACCTGCATGTCAGTGTGACCATTAACATAGGAAAGTGTTGTTAAATTATATGAAATAATTTCTGAGATTTCAAGAAAATATTTCATGTCAAAGGGGTTTGGCTGACAAAAAATGTTTGGGAATGCATCATATGAACAAACAATAATAAACATGAAAACAACAACATTACGCAAAACAAAAGTCTTTCAAGGTTTAAATATTTTTGTCTAGACTTCTAGAATCAAGAGGCACTGAAGGTCACTGGATATGACGACAACAGTGTTTCACAGCTACATGACCAGTGTTGAGTAACTTGCACAAGTATTTGTTTCATACATAGTATGGAGGTGGATTTTCCACCCATAAACAGAAGCATGGTTTGCAAATTTATTTGCACATTTGTGAATATAGTCAAAGCTGAACGGTATGACACAGTAGGATTTTTAAAAAATACAGTTTAAAAGAGAAAAAAAATTATGGAGAATCAATCATTATAAATACTTTACTGCCATTGTGTGAACAATAAGTAATCATGTAAGCCATAAAAAGTAACTGTAATCTGATTATGAACATTTTAAAATATAATATACTCTAATTACAAGTACTTATTTTTTGGAAGCTGATTAATCATTAATCCAGATTACATGTAATCATTTGCTACCCAGCACTGTAGATAAATAGCTAGAAGAAGAATAAAGTGCAGTAAACAGCAAAACTGTTACAAACCAGAGTGTTTATAATTTCAATAATGATGTAAGAAATACCAGTTTGCAATATCAAGCAGTATTTTTATAACTGGAAATGGCAGCACCCGTTCTTAAGTTAAAAATAAGGTGGATAAGGTGAATCTCTTTAAAAATCTGCTTGCTGTTGTTCTGAAACACAAGATATTTCCTTTAATTTCACACAACATCCATATGACTATTTTGAGAGAGTATCATTCTTAACTGAACAGATGTATCAAACAGGGAAGAGATGGCATGAAAAAATGAGTTTGAACTACTGGAAATGTGACTCTTTCCATGAGACTATCAAGATGGATTCATATCTAATCACTCCATCTGCCTGAGAGAAATCCTCAATAAAAAAGCGATTGTGCCACAAACATGAAAAAGCGTCTTTGAGCGCCGAGCTCGCAAACTCTTTAAATGGATGGGAATTCAAAACACACAAAATGATTTTACTGACAGTGCACTACCAAAGACGTCAAAGAAAATAAATGTCATCTCGCAGCATGATGCAGTGAGGAGTTTGACTCCGCGTTTGGGGTGGGCTATACTGAGCGCCCACCTCACGAGTAATTCACCAACACTTGATCTACATCATATTTGCTGGGAAAGGTTCAAATGTCCTATTGACGGGTTATTTTTTCTGGAGCGTCAGGGTGCTGTCAGAGGTCAGAGAGAGGCGCAGTGTATGGGAATCAGGTGCCACTGTCCCGCTGACAGTGATGCATTGCTGTGCTCAGGGGGTCACGTATCTGTAAACATGCATTATAAAATCCCAAAGACAAATGTGAGAGACTGACCTGAGAG